>PVIJ01006556.1:0-36296 GCA_004024925.1 Scalopus aquaticus
AAGAAATAGATCGACTACTGATGAAATTCACATGGAACCACAAAAAACCTCGCATAGCTAAAGCCCTCCTAACTAAAAAGAAAGAAAACGGAGGAATTTCACTCCCTGATTTCAAACTATATTACAAAGCCATAATAATTAAAACAGCATGGTACTGGAACAAAAACAGACAGAAAGACCAATGGAACCGAATAGAATATCCCGAATTAAAGCCATGTATCTGAGATCTTCATTCTTAATAATTGTGTAAATTTTTCAAAAAAAGCTATTTCTGTTTCCTTATGTTTTTCGTAGTCTTCATGCTTTGGACCTTTTTAGACACCCAAGAAGTTGAGATGTTTGCTCTAGGTCCCTATTCTTTTTCCTTCAGCATTAAATAAATGAAGCGTTATACCAGCTCTGTATTTTTGGAGAGCTTGAAGTCCTTATTTGATTTAATTTAGTTTTGGAAAATCCAGTAGGACGTTTGGTTTTATTTGTTTGAGGTGAGGTATCATCACAGACATCTGCACAATTCGCCATCTCACAGGATCATAGCTTACTTAAAACATCTTTGTTTAAATTTGGATTTTTCTGGGATTTCTCTCTCTTGAGTTCTTTATTCTAAACTCTCCAACTATGAATCTGTTGCTTTCAGAATTTTTCTAAGGGAAGGAAGAGATTTAACAATAAACATCAGTTTGATTACACATTTATACTGACAAAGTGTAGGAGTAGTTTTTCGTGTTTTAGTGACTGAAGTGGTCTTGAGGAAAGCTAGAGGAGTCAGTAAAATTGGTTGCTTTGCAACTTGCACAATGACTTGGATGTACAGTTCAAGTCAGTATCAAATATGTGTAGCCAGTAAATGTTTGAATGACTCGACATTGTGAAAAACACATTCTCTTTTTCATTAGTTATACCTTAATTAGAAATTTAGAAATAGACTATAGTTACTGGCATAGCGATAATGATTTTATAATTAAGATGAACAAGAATGAAAAGGAATATGGGAAATCCCTTTTTCAGATGGAGAAGAGGAATATAGTCATTTTATAGTCTGTTAAGAGTCTTTAGGAGAAATTTGTGATTTAAAAAAAAAACAATGAAAAATATTAGAATGCATTCAGTTTTGGTTTGGCCGTAATTTCTAGTCACTGTCTATCTGAATTCATTCATATTAACATTGCTCAATTCTTACTGTGATCTGTTGGATTATGTTTTAGCTTTATTTCTTAAGCAGGAATATAGTTCATCCTTATTTAGCTTAATTATTATTTTATACAGGAAGTCACTTAAAATATTAAAGTTTAAAATATTCTATTTTGGAGACAGTTTTATTTTATGCTGAAAATTGAAACTGTGTAACTCTTATTCATGCTTTATTCATGCAGAATACCCTCCGAATCCTAAATCTAGAGCCCCAAGGATGCTGGTTATTAAGAAAGGTAATACAAAAGACTTACAGCTGTCTGGATTCCCAGTTGTAGGAAATCTTCAGTCACAGCCAGTTAAGAACGGGACTGGTCCAAGTGTTTATAAAGGCTTAGTCCCTAAACCTGCTGCTCCACCTACAAAAGTAAGTTCTAAATTATTAAAAATACACATTTTGAGTTGATGTGAAGTTGGGTACTTTGAGAAAAGAATGTTATACACCATAGTTTGGGTATTGGTGAGCTGCTCACATAGGGTGGACAGAATTGGTTCTTTATGTGTCTGTGTTGTTAATTTTAATTATCCGTTAAGTGGTGTGTGTTTACCATATATGTGTTTTCTTAGTAGTAGTGAATGAAATCTATAAAATTTTTGTTTGCTAGGTGCATTGATATTTGCTTAACAATGCTGTTTCTTGGTGTTTGGTTTTAGGTTTTTGAAACCCCTGTGTTTTTCTTGATTTTAGACAATAAGAACCTAGCTTTAGGTTTATAAAACTTTGAAAAAATAGGCAACTATTCAGATATTTTTATATGAATACCAAACTTTGATTTTATTTGTAGAAAAAGATGGAAAGAGAGCCATATAGGAATGATTAATAATTAAAAATACTTTTTATGGTGTGGGAACAAACATCTGAAGGGGGTATAATGTTGTAGACCATTACTACTTTAGTAAAAATAATACAATTAAAATGTTTTCATGAACCACATGTCATCTTTATTTCATAGTGTTTGCTTTGTTTTTATTATCTGTTTTTAATACCTGTGTGTGTGTGTGTGTGTGTGTGTGTTTTGTTTTTGTTTTTTTGTTTTTTTGTTTTTTTAAATTAAGCCCACACAATGGAAAAGCCAAACTAAAGAAAATAAAGTTGGGACTTCTTTCCCTCATGAGTCTACATATGGTGTTGGCAACTTTAATGCTTTTAAAACAACTGCCAAGAATTTTAGTCCATCAACAACCTCAGTGAAAGAGGTATGGTATTTAAAAGTTATTTTTAAGGAAGGCAACCTGTCTCAATCACAGTAATTTAATTAGCAGTGAACAAAAAGATTTAAGAGTCATTAAATGAATACATTAAATGTGATGTTTTAGATACTTTATCCTTGAAGTAGCTTGTTTTGAAACAGGGGCGGAGAGGGCAAAAGGGCAGGAAGCTGGATGCTAGGATAGAACGGCTACCCACATGCCTGGGAGAGCTGCAAAAAGTAAAACCATGGGCTGTAGCAGTACAATACCCACACAATAGGGGCCTGTGGGTTATAGCCTAGCAAAGGACAGTGCCTGATAAGTGGACAGGTCAGTGACTGATTTCTCACCTGCACGCACAATTGCAAGAAACCTCAGGCTCCAGGAACAACAACCATGGGATTTATTTTACAACTGGGAAACAAGCAGCTCACTGTAGCCACAAAGTATTGGCTGTCTCACCAAGATAGTGTCAGCGATGGTCACCACTGGTCACCAGGATTGCTGGACAGCACTGGCCTATAGTGATGGTCATTACAGGTCCCCCAGAGGCAGTGTCAGACACCGAGTGTTAACAGCTCTTTGTGAGTTAGTTGGTCTATACGAAACAACAGACAGCTCTTTGAGACACCAGGCCCAGGGCCTTTGGTGGTGCTTCAGGCAACGTCAGAGGCAGGACTGGAGGCCCAGTCTCTGACACAGAGGTCTTTGGCTTTTCTTCCCTCCTTGGAGGTCAGCTGCTGATGCTTCTTTTCTTTCTTCTTTGGAAGTCAGGAACAGAGTTTTCCCCTTCTTTTTTCTTCCTTTGGAGGCTGGAATGGTCTCTCCTGTTTGGGGGCTGGAGTTGTCTCTCCTCAGCTCCCTCCAACCCTGGCTTATATCCTCTTTAATATTCTCTTTAATATAACATCATGATGATGTTTTAATTTAACATCATGATGCTGTTTTGATAACAATACCTAGAGAAATTCCATGAATAACAATATAGTTACAAGTATCCTTTGACCCTAAACTGGTGAGGAACTCTCTGGTCTGGGAGTTTCAGAAATGTGGCCAAAAGAGAGTGCCTACCCACAAGACTGATTGGACCATTTTTTCAATCCTGTGGCTGATAGGCCCATTTAGAACCAGTCAGCTCATAGCTCACACCTCATTGGTCCATTCCATGATCCAGGAAGTACACTGTTAGATAAAAGGGCTCTGAGGAGCAGCTGCCACAACTGACTGGTGGTGGAGCAGCAGGGTGAGAGGACACCAGTGCTGCTGCTGCCGGCCCCCACCGCTGAGGCTGCTGGGTCCTGGTAACAGAATCACATACTTCTATTTGCTGTTTTTGCACTTTGGTTAAGTAGGAACAGTCTTAAAAATATTTTCAGTGAAAATTTGCAAACATCCTGAAGTAGAGAAAACAGCATAGTGAAACACTGAAATACCTATCAACAAGAAAGAGTAATAAAAGAACCATGAAAACAGCAATTTAGACCTATGTGATAATTGTGCTGTACGATTGAACCTTGACTAATAATGAGGACTTGTAATATCTAATCTTTTGGGAATGATGGCTAATTTACCAGTGTTTGGATTTTAGGCAGAGAGCAGAAAGAGAGAAAGATGTATATTACTGTGTTGCAAGTACCTGCTCACTTAAGTACTGATCTTTCTTTTGACCACATTTATGAAACTCCCAGACCCGGGAGTTCCTCACCAGTTTAGGGTCAAAGGATACTTGTAACTATATTGTTATTCATGGAATTTCTCTAGGTATTATATCCTAGAACATCATAACCCCTCATATACTAGTTCTTACTTATTTGTGTTTTAAGTCACAAAATCTGCATTCTCAATGGTTAATTGTGACTTCGATTCATTATAGTCTGCAGGCATTATTCCCAACGATTAAGCATTAAGATTTTTATCTGTGGCTGAAAATCTGACACAGTATTTTAACATTCTACTTTATATTATTTTGTTGTAAAAAACAAAATGCCAAAAATGAAAGGGCTCTAGTGCTTATCCCTTTTCCCCTTTGCTCCTGCTCTCCCACAGAAATCTCCTATGGTGAAATGCTACCTGTTTAAACTATGTGTATTTGTGTATAATAGTCATAAATATTACTGACCCTGTTATTGCAACTTAGAAGTCTGTGGAACACAGTTTGAAAAGCTGCTCTTCTTTGTATAGATACTGTAAGCAATTTTGAAATCCATTTTGTAAAATTATATTTAAACTATTTCAGAATAATAGTTTTTAATAGCAACAGGTACTAATTGTTTCTTGGATAAGAGAATTCTTTTGTTTAATCAGTAGGATAAAGCATACATTATTTCAGGGAAAAAGTCCTTTAAAATCAATTTTTGTGTTGTGACTAAAGGTAAGATAGGAAGTTGTGGTAACTGAACTTTATATTGACATTAGTTTTCTATGCTGTATTTTTATCGACACTTCTGATTTTTTCTTAGTGTAATCGTTCAAATTCCTCTTCACCTGTTGACAAACTTAATCAGCAGCCTCGTCTAACCAAACTGACACGTATGCGCACTGATAAAAAGAGTGAATTTTTGAAAGCATTGAAAAGGGACAGAGTAGAAGAGGAACATGAAGATGAAAGCCATGCTGGCTCAGAGAAGGTACTTGAACATGTAGTGACTCTTGGTTTCAGTTATTTCAGTGAAATATTTGATCAAATACCATTTTAAGTATTACATTTATGCATTGTTAGTGATAATCTAAACTGTATTTAGATCTTCAACAACATTCTCTCATTCTCTTTTTAACTTCCTTGAAATCAGGATGACGACTCATTTAATTTGCATAACAGCAATAGTACTCACCAAGAAAGGGATATAAATCGAAACTTTGATGAAAATGAAATTCCTCAAGAGAATGGCAATGCCTCAGTGATATCCCAACAGATCATTCGGTCTTCAACTTTCCCACAAACTGATGTTCTTTCAAGTTCACTTGAGGCAGAACATAGGTTAGTATTTTTACCTTTTTTTTCCCTGCTATTTTCTGTATGTAGACTTTTGATAACTATTACAGAAATGTGTTATTTTTAACAGCTCTCTTGAGATACTTTATGTACCATAAATTTCACTTGTTAAGGTCTGATTCAGTGAGTTTTGGTATATTTGAAATTGTGCAACTGCCATTTCAGTCTAAGTTTAGAACATTTCTTACTTATGTCTTGGTTGAGAACTTTTAAAGAAATCATCTTTCTGTTACAATAAAACAGTGCCTCTTTCATATTAAATTATGTGTTGAGGGTGATGACTGGCATGCATGTAAGTGGCTATATGAATGGATAAATAAGGTTCTGTACCTCGCAAGATTTTGTAGAGGCCACCATTTTTTGGGGTCTCTGCCATGGACATGCCATCCAGACTGAGCAAGAACAAGATACTTCCAGGTCACATGAGCCACATCAACTGTCCCGATGACAAGCTCTTAACGCACCTAGGAGGTTGGGGTATTGCTGGTGGTGTGCATCAATCACTATAGGATCAGTTTTGACAATTACCCAAATTGCTTTGAGAAAGTTGGTGTCTTTGATTAAAGAGGAATCAAAGTTTTCCAGCTATCAACCTTGATAATCTGTGGACCTTGGTCAGTGAGTAGGCACTAGTAAATGCTACCAAAAATAAGGCTAGACCAGCCCTTTTTTATTTGGTGTTGCTCGGCTGCTACAACAGTCTGAGGAAGGGAAAACTCCCACAGTAGGCTGTCATTGTAAAAGCAAAATTCATCAGCAGAAATGCTGCAGAGAAAAATCAAGGGGTGTTTGTAGTTTGAAATCATGGAAGTTTCAGTAAATGCTGCTGTAAGCACTTTTCTTAAAACACAACAGATTGTAAAAACCAAGATAAAGGCATTAGAAAACCTAATAAGTAGTTTAAGAATATGATGAGGTCTGATGTTACTAAAGGAAATAAGGTGGAGTGGTTTTTACTTTAGTTTTTAAAAATTTAGCAAGTTTTCTTCGGTTTCTAGCTAAGAAGTCTTTTGCAACAAAGAACCTCTGATAATCTCTGAAGTTAAACAGTTCATTGTGATCTTATCTAATCAGTTTATCTTGGGTTTAATCTTAATCCATTTTCAGAAAGATGTTTAAAGAAAGGCATAGCCTAAAAATCCTTTTTTGGTGTATTTTGGGGACTTTGTTTAATGGATTGTGGACCGTGTTTTCTTTGTACATAACATAAATGGAAGAACCCTACTTAAATGAAACTATGAAGTACATATTTATCAATTTCTTCCCTTTTCAGATTATTAAAAGAGATGGGCTGGCAAGAAGACAGTGAAAATGATGAAACATGTGCTCCCTTAACTGAGGATGAAATGAGAGAATTCCAAGTTATTAGTGAACAGGTAGGAAAAATGGGGTCATACAAGTTTACTTTAAAATAGCTCCTCCTTAGTTACATTATTAGAAGTAAGCACTGGCATAGGGGAAAGTTTGTGCAGCTTTTTTTAGGAATTTATTAGACATCACAGTGTAGGTCAGATTTGCCTTTTGTTTTTAGCTGGTCTGTGGTTTGGCTTCTTTAAATGTATGCATGTGAAATACTTAGGAATTAGTGTAAACAGTATCTGATTTATCATATTCCAGGCTTTCCCCCCCTACTAGCTTCCTAGGTGAGCTCCACTTTTTTTCCCCTCCATGTACAAGAATATTCTGTATTTTAAACATACCGTTTAATACCTATATTTTCCTTTTTGAGAGTATTAGGAAATGTTTGATAATGCATCAAGGAAGTTGAGATGTTTTTCCAAATTCATTGTATTTTTTTTTTTAAACATCTGGTCATGTAGAAGTGATTTTCTATATTAGAAATATAATGAAAAAACTTTAAGGGTAAATTTACAATGCTGATTTTTTTCCCCACTGTACTTTTAAAAGCTTGTGGTAAAACATCACAGTTTATCATCTTAACCATTTTTAAATATACGCTAAAGTGGCAGTTACATACATTCACATTGTTGTACAGCCATTACCACCAACCACCTCTGGAGTTGTTTTCATTTTGTAAAACAGAAACAGTATATGCATTAAATCGTAATTTTCATCCCGTAACCTCTAGAAACCACTGGTTACTTTGCTCTCTGACTTTGACTACTTTAGTCAAATACATATGGTATTTATCCTTTCGTGACTGGCTTGTTTCACTTAACATAATGTCCTCAAAGTTCACCCACATAGCATGTGTCAGAATTTCTTTCCTTTTTAAGACTGAATAATATCTCATTGTATACGTATACCACATTTAGCTTGTCCATTCACTTGTTAGTGGGCAGTTGAGTTTCTTCTACCTTTTTGCTTTTGTGTGTAATGCTACTATAAACATGGGTGTAAAAATACCTGTTCAAATCTCCACTTTCAATTCTTTACCTAGAGGTGGACAATTCTTTACCTAGAGGTGGAATTGCTGGATCATATGGTAATCTGTTTTTAACTTTTTGAGGAATGGCCGTAGTGTTTTTCCATAGTAACGATACCATTTACATTCTCTCCATCTGTGCTTAACAAAGAGTTCCTTTTTCATAAAAAGCCATCCTAATAACTGAGTTGTCACATTATGTTGTTGATACGTATTCTCCAAATAGTGAGTGATGTTGAGCATCTTTACGTATACTTACTGACCATTTATATATATTCTTTGTAGAAATGTCTATTCAAGTCCTCTACCTAATTTTTAACAGGACTGTTTTTGTCATTGAATTGTAATGCTTCTTTATATATTCTGGATATTGATCTCTTATATATATGATCTGCAGATATTTCCTCCCATCCTATTGATGGCCTTTTCACTGTTGATTATGTCCTTGGATGCATAGAAGTTATACATTTTTATGTAGTCCAATTTATCCATCTTTTTCTTGTTACCTCTGCTGTGTTGTGACTGCCAAGAAATCATTGCCAAATTCACTGTTGTGATGTTTTCCACTGAAACCATTATTGTTTTAGAAGTTGTCATTGTTAATGTTTAGGTTTTCCTGTATTTTGAGATTTTTGTACTTGGTATAAGGTAAAGCTCCAACTTGATTCTTTTGCATGTAAATATCCTTTTCTCCAAGTACATTTGTAGAAAAGACTGCCCTTTTTCCATTGAATCCTCTAGGCATCCTTGTTGAAAATCATTGGATTATATATGGAAGGGTTTATTTTGGAGCTGTCTGTTCCATTTTTAAGAATCTGTTTATGCTATTACTATACTGTTTGAATTACTGTAGATCTGTATGTAATACGTTTTGAAATTAGGAAGTATAAAACCTCCAAGTTTGTTCTCAAAGATTTTTCTGGTATTTGGACAAACTTGAGTTTCCGTGAATCGTAGGATGGATTTTCTGTTTCTTAAAAAAAGGGATTGCATATAATCTTTGGACAGTATTTGCTTTAGAGTATTAAGTTCATGATTATAAGATGTCTTTTTGTTTATTGGTATTTTCTTTAGGTTTTTACCCAGCTATGTTTTGTAGTTTTCAGTGTAGAAGTCTTTTGTGTCCTTGGCTATGTTTATTCTTTATACTTATTCCTATGTATTTTATTCTTTTTAATTCAATTGCAAATAGAATGGTTTTCTTTACTGCATTTTCAGATTGTCTGTTACAGAAATACAATTTGTTAGTTTTGTATTGATGCACTTTTACTTGGTTTTCACAGGGTGGTGTTGGGGTGTGTGTGTGTGTGTGTGTAGAACTGGGGTGTGTGTGTGCGTGCGCGCGCGTGCAGAACTGGGGTGTGTGTAGGCCAGAGGCATTGGCGGGGGCAGCAGGAGGGAGGAGAAGATACACCAGAGACAGACTGGGGAGCAGAACAGATGGGTTTACTGAAATACACTGCTAAGATGGGCATCAGCAAGACAGGAGAGATCTACTATGCCATATGTGGGTCAGCTCCCTGACCAGTGTTCAAAACCAGGCCGTAGTGGTGATAGTGCTTGACAACCTGTAGGTCACCAGAGGTTTTTTTGGGTGAAATATTTATGGTTTTTCTACATAGATCTTGTCTGTGAACAGAGATCATTTATTCTTTCCAATTTCATATTTCTTCCTTTGTAATTAATCAAAAATTGCTCTTCAGAATTTCTTAGTGAACAGTGTTGTTATTTTTCACAACATGGTTGTGAAGCAGATGGTGTATAATAGTTTTGAAGGATATTTTATGTCATTTATTGCAGTAATTTACATGCAAAAAATTAATGCTAAGGGTATGGTTAAATGAGTTTTGACAAATGTCTATGACTGTATAGTCATTATATTCTTAAGTTCCTCATCCCCCCATTCAGTTATCTCATGCCCAGCTTTAGCCTTTGGCAGCCACTGATTGGTTTTCTGCCCTAAAGTCTGGTGTGTTAAGAATGTTTTAATAATTGAACCATACACTGAAAAGTCATAGAGCAGGCTGCTTTCATGCCTTTGAAACTCATTTGTGGAGTAGAATCCATTATTTTACCAGTTGTATATCTGTTTGGAGGATTCATTTTTAATCTGAAGAAAGGCATTGAGATTCACTGGTTAACATTACCATGGTGATAGTTCTAAGGAAAGCATAATAGTGTTACGATGATAAGCTTTAAAACCTTTTTATGATTAGTACAGGTAGTTGAAACTTATTGACGGTAAAATAACTGCTATAAAAATGTTGTGTATAATATGGAGTGGAGACAATGGCATGTAGGCATAACATTCACATTATTCTGAACAATGATAAAGATGGATATATTTTCTTTAGTAAGGACAGCATATTCTGACACTTCAGATGACTGAAAAATCATTAGGGCCCATTTATAAAATGATTTCTATCATTTCTGTTAATAAAGAGAGGAGAATTATTTACTATGCTTAGGATATATGTAGTTTAGAGATTGACTAACAGTTTTATGAGGGTAGCAAGATTATAAAACAGTATGTGATAGCAGTTTTCGAAATGTTTAAGGTGAGGATAGGAGAGTATCATACCGATTCAACAGATATTTCTAAAGTGCCTATTACTTACCAGACCCTATTCTGGAACGCTGGAAAAACACAAAAATTTATGCCCACATAGAACTTAAATTCTAGTTGTTAACCTAGAAGTAAGTCCAGTTGCCATTATCTAATAAAGCATAATTGACAAGTTGGATTTTAATTGCCTTTGACAGGTAAAAATGAGGGAATAACATTCTTGGTACAAGGAGTAAACAAAGGCAAAAAGTAAGGATATATAGGGTATATTAGGACTTATAGTGGCTGGAGCTAAGGATAGAAAGTTTTAAAGGAAAGGTCATGAAAGCAGTAATAGGGTGAGTCTGAGTCCTGATTGCCTGGGAGAGCCCCCGTTTATACAAATTTTCCCAGTATAATTACTAATAGCAAGTGATTTCATTTTCAGAAGTGCCTTTATTTGAGTAAGTTATACGGCCTCCCTAATAGGAACATTGTATGAACTCTTAATACCCTTCAGCTATTATTCTAAATGCATTTTTGTAGCATTTGTGTGAAGTAGGTATTATTATTAGTCCTCCTATATGGATGATGAAACTAAGGCTCCTCAAGGTTTTGTAATTTTCTTTAGGTATAGGGTTTATACATAGCGGAGCTAGAATTTCAGCCCAAGTCTGACTTTATAGTCTTCGCCTTTTTTTTTTTTTTAAAGATTTATTTATTTATACATACAAGCTGGGGTACAGGCCAGAGGTGTGGAGTGGCGAGAGGCTTCACCAGAGACAGAGTGGGGAGCAGAACAGGCAGATCAGAAATACACTGCTGAGGAGAGCAGCGGGCGAGGCAGGAGAGGTCTGCTGCACCATGTGGGATTCTCCCCGGCTGGGCGTCGAACTCACATCGCCGCTGCCACCAGCTCCACAGCTCAGTGCTTAACCGCTGCGCCACCAGGGAGACCCTGTAGTCTTTGCTTTTAATCATGATGTAAGGTTGAAAAGATATATTGGAGTTAGACTGTAAGTACTTTGTATACCAAGTCAGGTTTATGTAGATTGTGCTCTCTGATAAGAAACGTTTGGAGGTTTTTTAGGAGTATGAAATGATCCGTATTTGTACATGAGTAAGTATGGGCATAAAAAAGCAGATTGTGGGATTTGTTAATGATCCTGTCAAATTAGAATAATGAAAATAATCTGTAGCTTAATAGTTGCTGAGTAAGTATATTCTGAGTAGCTCCAGAAGGTATTTTCACCTAAGGAGATGAGAATTTTTAAGGTTTAGTGCCTTAAATGACAGAGTTGGTATTCACATCTACCCTGCTTTCATCCAAAATCTGTGCTCTTTTCACTATACTACTAACTACATAATTATTTTTTTGTATAGTAGTTTTGTAAATGTGTTTTTTTCCCTCCCTAATGGGTAATGATTTGTTCCTAAGAAATAATTTGTCAATTCAGTGGGATCATTACCTGTGTCTGTTTTTTTTTTTTCCAGAAAAAAACAGCTGATATCAGCTGTGGAATTTTCAGCATAGAATACAATTTTATTAATCTTAGTATATTCATGGTTATAGTTAACTGTTATGCCATTATTATGTTAGGCAAGTATTGGAGGATAGTTTATTTAATTTATTTATTTTTGACATTTTAGTTACAGAAGAATGGGCTGAGGAAAAATGGTATTTTGAAAAATGGCCTGATCTGTGACTTCAAGTTTGGACCCTGGAAAAACAGCACTTTCAAACCCACTCTTGAGAATGATGACACAGAAACAAGTAGCAGTGACACATCAGATGATGACGATGTGTGAAGGATTTCCTGACAGCTTTAGAAATTTTAGTGTGATACATCTCTCATACAGTTTGGGGTGAATTGTAAAAATGAAGAACTATAATTTATGTAGTAAAATACCCCATTAGAAGATGATTTTTTTGGGGGACTTCAATATGAAGAAAACCAAGAATGTTGTGTTGGGCTGTGTTGAACATTATTTTCTTTGTAAATGAATGTTGTAGACATGAGGACTTTGGTTGATCCAACATTGACTTTCTTCATCACTGCAGCATTTCTCTGACTAGCAATGTGACGATGTAACAAATGAGATTTTCTCATTTAATAATAAAAAATTGTGTAATGTTTTGCAAAGCTTCTGTCTTAAAATGTCCAGGTCTTAAGAAAAAAGGCAGCTTACACTGTTATGCTTGCAGAGTCATATCTTTTTCGTACAATGGAAATCCTCAAGTCCACTTTGTGTGCCCCAAATCCCCCCCCAAAAGGACAATGTAGCATGTTGGCTAAAACTGGAGCAAAGTGCACTAAAACATTAATTTCCTGAATTCAGCTGTTGTACTAGTCACCTTTTAAAAACATAAATTGCTCTTTAGCCATTTTGTAGTTCAGTAAACGTTACAGAAAAGACTTGACACACTTTCTTCCAAATTTTAAGAGGTGATTTTCAAGAGCTTTATTTGGGTATGTATCAGACCAGGGTTTTCAGAGTTGATGGAAAAGAGTCTTGTGGGAAAACTTATTTTGATAAATTATTACACTTGCAGAAAAACTGATCACACTGACTGGATCTGTCCACAACATGGAAAATAAACTGGATTTTCAGAATATTGTTGTTTTCTGTAGTGTTCGAGGTATTGGTCTCTAAACACAAATGTGCTTTATTCACTAATTAAAACAAAGTTATACTTTATTCAAGATGATTACTGATTTTAGAAAAAAATAAGCTATGGTAAATAGTCTATTATCAACTGCTTAATATGCTTATTAAATGAATGAATGCAAACCACTTTATATTTTCATTTGCACATTAATTTTAGAATTATTTCTGTTTTACTGCTGATTGGAAAAATAATTGGCTCTGTATATTTGTATTTTGATTTTCCTGGTTTTGTTTGTCCTCATTTGCTACCCCATCCCACTCCCATGTTTAAATATATTTTAATTGTAAAGAGTATAATCTTAGAGCAGAAATGTTTTAGATTTTATGTCAGCGATGATTCTTTTTTTTAAAAATTGTGTCTCTCTAGAAGTCTGCAATATTTGTGCTGCGTCTATCTCAGTGTTCTGCTTGGACCTCCCAACTCTTACCTAAGACCAGGTTTTTTTGTTCATACTGAGAGTGATGATAAGGAAAAAGTACACAAATTTTGACCCTCATAAAACTTAGGAGGATCAGTTAGAGTGGGAACAGAGTACTTAATATATCTTAAAGTCATCTTTTAAAATAGGCATTCTATTATATGCCAGATCAATCCAAACATACTTTGACAAAACTGTTAACTACCA
This sequence comes from Scalopus aquaticus, assembly GCA_004024925.1. Taxonomy (NCBI): domain Eukaryota; kingdom Metazoa; phylum Chordata; class Mammalia; order Eulipotyphla; family Talpidae; genus Scalopus; species Scalopus aquaticus. Next base: position 13,602 of record PVIJ01006556.1, read on the forward strand.
CACGTTGAGTGTCTTTGGGACTTGTGGGTTGCACTCTTGGGTTAGGAGATTAATGAAATCTAATATGAACTGTATTCACGAAAAAATGCTGCAAGGGACCTGAGAAATGTGGTTTACATTTAAAATCTACCTTTCTGTGTTTTCTAAATAATTTGTAGAAAATATTTTGTAATTTTTTGATTTTCTGGCATCTTCTGCTTTATATTCAGATAAATTTGGGGGCCTAATTCTCATTTTTAGCAGTTAAGTAGTATTTATTGAACATTCATGCATTGTGATATGGGGATGTGTTTAGTAGTTCACTTTCTATAAATTTGGTAAGGTATAGCAGTATGGTTATTTTATTCATTAAGTGATAAGATAACTAAATTTGGGGGTGGAGCCTTATAAATACATTTTTATAGAACTGTTAAACATTAGCATAATTTTAACTTGCTGGTAAATAATTTGGACCATATTTTTTGGGAGGGAACCCACGAGTGTAAAAACTAGTTATGTTGTACATCTAGTGTGGGATTGCCAAAGTTAAAATAGACTCTGGAGGTCTGGGAGGAAAAATTAGTTTTGGCTGGGAACTCAGTTTTTCTGAAGCAAGTTTTTTTTTTTTTTCTTCCAACAACCCACTTTATGGAGGTGTGAATTGACATAAATTACACACTTGCAGCATATACTTAGATGTTTCAACCTGTGAAACTGTCATTGCAATCAAGTAGTGTACATAGCTGTCACCTCCCAAAGTTTCATGGTGCTTCCTCTTTTATAATTCTTACCTCTTAATGCCATCCTCCCTAGTATTTAATTTATTTTTGTTATGAATTGTAATTAATGAGCAAAATTCTTAATGGGTTTAAAACAGCATTTCAAAAATTGTATCTTGGTTTATATTAAGAAAAAGGATGAGTATTTTATTTCCATAAATATATTTTTATTGAAGTTGAAATAAATATAGATGTGTTAACCTAAATGCAACCATTGATTTGATAACATCAGATTTATGTTAAAAATTTAAATTCAGTATGTTGAAGGCTCTGGTACCTCAGCAAATACTCCTGGTCCCTTTTGCTAGTGTCTATAATGTACTGTTATTAGAATATGGTTCTATAAACATTTTAACTTACTTAGAAATGTCATAAGTGACTGTTTTTGACCAGAAAAAACCAAGGATCCTTCCTCTGGCATCAGATTCTATTTGTAGCTTCATAATTCATAAATTTAAAGAATCTAGATACTTGGATTAAAAAGGTACATGCTTGTGAAATTTTTCTTTAAAGCAAGATATTTTGGCTTACATGATAAACGGGGATATTAGGACTTCTAAACAACAGAGTAAAAATAACCTTTTGAATAGTATACATCTCTAAAATTATAATGATTGTTTGGCTGTTGGGAGAGGAGATGGGCAGGCCATTTCAAACAATAGCAAAATTCCTGAAGTCTTAAGTGCTATAGAGAAGTCTCAGTCATTTTGCTACTCAATGTTACTTTGTTGCCTTAGGGTTGAATGTCTGAAATTAGGAGTAAAAAAAAAACGATGACGCCCCATAGAAAGCTTTAATATATAATTATGGGCTCTGTGGGACAAGTTTATCTGAAAAGTTTGTAGTTAAGGACTTGGGGGTAATTGTATAATTCTGTAATTATGTACTTTAAAAGGTTTTGTGACTGAGTTTTTTATTTGCTTAGGAGACATAACTTGGGCAGTTAGTCATTTGCCATTGCTTTATCCTGTAAATTTACCTCCACATATGTAAGTATTTTTGTAGAAACCTCATCTGGTACAACGATTATAATGTGTCAAATCATTAGGTCTGTTGTAAGGTCACTGCTTATGGCATGTTCAGTTTAGCAGTATTCTAACTCTTGGGGGTATAGATGAGTGCTCCAGAAAATGGTGATTTTAATGTAGTGATAAAACGGCATGGTGGGAATAGTCACATTTGGATTTGAAACCTGGGATTGGCCTTTAAGAGCTGTGACCTAGCAGCAGCAGCAGCAGCAGGGAAAAAAAAAAAAAGCTGTGACCTTAATCTAAGTATTTAACCTCTCCAGATGTAATGATTTGTAGTATTACGAGGAAGAATCATGAAGAGAATCTGGTGTAATGCTGGGTACTTATGAAGGTGTTCCATACATTTTAGCTGTTACTTCGCTACTGTTAACACCGTGTTATTCAGTAACTCTAGTAGTATGTAGTACATAGGTTTTAAATTATACCTTCGATTAAACAGGTAACTATTAAAAATGGTTGTATATGGTGTGAAACATCTGAAATTCTCACAGTGAACTCAAGACTGAGCTGGCCATCTTTGCTCTATTTGGCATGCTCAGTTACAAAGTTTGATGATGATCTGGTTTTTTAAATGAGGTTTTACCAGTTTTCTTAAATGTAATCATGAAGCTCTTCTGGTAAATTACTGTTGTGAACTAATTACCAAGATTGACTTGAATGCTTTCAAATCTTTAAAAATAGAGTTGTTCCCAGTAGTCACATTTCATGCTATCTGTGGAAGTAAGGTAAGCACCATAATTCCTTCACTTGATTTCTTTCAAGGACTTTTCCTTTTTCTGGGATGCTAAAGGTGAACAAAAGATAATGGGCTGGATAATTGCGATGATGAGGGAGGAAAATAATTACTTTCAACTAAACAGTTCTTAGATGGGCACTTTATATCAGAACAAACATCTAGGTTAGGTGGCATTATTGATGACTTGGGAAAAAATGATTATAGGCCTTCACTTTTATGCAAGAAATTTATGATTCTGTAATGGCATTTTTACTTAGATATTGGAGTGTGCCTTTTTGGTAGATGGGAATACACCTTTTTTTGTCGTAGCCATACCATTTAAATGTAGTTTTCTTTAATGATTAGAGGAAAGGGCAAACTAGCAATTGAATAGTAGTCCAAAGAAATTTCCCTTAAATTAGTCAAACTAGTGGCAGTTGCTTATAAGAAGTTGATTTGGTGAGGTGGAAAAGTATTTTATTTGGAGTCAGTATTTTCCCCTTAAATCTGAACTTAATATCCTGACAAGGATATTGCACTTGAGGCCTTTTTCGCACGGGTGAACCAGCAACTTGAGACAATTTCAGCTATATTAGGGAAGCGTTTTGCAGGTACTTTGAAATCATTTTATACTCAAAACGTATACAAATAATAAAATTTCACCAATTTATTTTTACATTGAATACAGCGAAAGCTGTTAAATATTACACTCTGTAATTAGTTTTTGTGTGATATTTAGTAAAACAATCCCCAAGATGCAGCCTCGGTTTGTCAGGACACGTAGCACAATGCTAAGCTGAGACTGACTAAGCTAAGCTAAGAATTGGCTAAAGACTCAGGCTGATCCTGGTCCACGAAAGTAATTGCGATAAGAATATCATCACATCGGAAATAAACATGGAGTTCCAAACCGCTTGGGTGCCGCAGCGTTTCCGCTGGAGTGGACGCATTAAACCACCTGGGCGCGGTAGCGGTGCCACTCAAGTGGACGCATTAAACCCCCCTGGGCGCCGTAGCTAGAGTGCAAAGGATTATTAATGTTTTGGTGGAATGAGTTGTAGAATTAATCTTTTGGCAAAATAAAGATGTTAATATAGGAACCACCTCTATGGCCAAATAGTATCATAGAGGCCTCATGCCAACTCATAAAAGCTTGATTCCTTTTTGGAGATTTGTTTTCTAAATCAGGTCTTGACGAACTTTATAAAGGGCGGATAGTAAATATTTGGGCTTTATAGTTACAACTGCTCAATTGTGCCATTGTAGCTGATAGTGGCTGTAAGTAAATGAGTATTCATGTCTATTCCAATGAAACTGGCCAGCTGGAGGTGTTAACATGCTGATCCTTTTTCTAAATCTTAAGAACTGACCTTTGAAAATGTTGAAACTTGGGTTATGTTCTTTCACTATTACTAAAATAGTTTTCAGTCTTGCAAAATGCTTTTTAATTGACTTAAAATATTACCCTCCTTTGTAAAACACAATTGTAGTGTATTTTTTACACTTTTAAAGCATCCTGAGGTCAGTGCAATAACCAGTGGAGAATGTTACTGAGAAAATGAGAAAACCTTAGTTAAAATAGGGAGACAGTTTTAAAAGGACAACTTTCTTCACTCTCCTGGAAATAATTATTTGTGTTACTCTGTTAAACATTCTTTACTTTTGGTGGAAATTAGAGCATTTTGAAGTGACTGAAGACTCATCTATTTCTGAAAATGAATTGAGAATTAGCATTTCTTTACCAACAACAGGAGCTTTGAAACAAGTGAGGATTGGGTTCCCATCAGAATTTTGTGTCTCCATTTAAAATGTATCCTGGTGAGATAAAGCCCCGACAATAGGTCAGATAGCAGAAAACAGGCGAAGAGAGCAGTACTGAATAATCTAAACCTGCAAAGAATATTAAGAAGTTATGTATTCAAGAGTTGAAATCTAATAAAATGAATTAAGTTTTGCTGTTTTACATAGAACATAAGTGAAACTGGAATTTTTTCCCTTGGACTTTTAAAGAGACCAACTATAAGTTTAAAATGTTTGTGTTTGTTTGCAAGGGTTGCTGTAACAAAATGTCACAAATATCACAAACTAAGTGAATTTAAAAGACATTTGTTGTGTCATAGTTTGAAAGGATAGAAGTCTGAAATCATGAAAATGTGAAAAATGTTAGCGGGACCATGCCCTCTTGAAAGTTCCTAGGGAAGAAACCTACCATGGCTCCAGGAAAGAATGAATCAAACACAGTTTTAAAAGCAAATGATGAGTACCCAGTTTACCAACCTTTTAAACCTACATATTTAAACAATTGTCAAAACTAAGTTGCCATCGTTGATCCATAACTAGAAAACTTCCTCAATTTGTATTAAACCAGAAGTGTATTACCATCAATGCATTAATATCTTTACTAAATACTGAAAAAAATAACAAATTATTTTTGTGAGAGGTTCATCCTGGTGGTGGTAACTTCACACAGGCTGACACTACTTGACTCACATATCAAACAATGGAAAAGCAGGTCGGTGCTGGTGTTAGGTGCTATAGTCACAGCTACCTCAGATTGCATTCAATAAAAAAGCAGAAGTGTATACAGAGATTTACAACAATTTCAAAAACCAAAAAATGCTCCTATTATATGGTCCTAACGATAAACTAAAAAGACAATGACTTGTACATACTGGGGTTATACACAAATACTTTGGGTACAGTTATACTGAAAGCAGAGTTCATTTGAAATCTTTTTTTAAAAAGTTCATGTTAAGTCTTTAAAAGGTGCTGAAATGGGATAGTTAAGTGTATGAGCTGAATTACTTGTTAGCTAAGCCTAGCAGGTGCTCCTTACCAGTTATCGTTAAGTACTTAAAACTTACTCAACTTCTACTTTCTTGACGTTCTTGACAATTATCATTATGGAGATTTTTCTGCTATTAACTATTTTAGTAGAACTTGATATAGATTTGAAGGTGTGCATTCCACCGCCTCCAAATGATGTGGAAGAGAATGAAGTGAGACCCCTGTGACCTAGCGAACTGAAGGAAGTAAATCCCTTCCAAAAGATGGAAATCCACTGAAAGCAAGGGAAAAATGACCCTGTGATTGGCTCCTGCTTCCACTGGACTCCTGTCAGTTCCCTGAAGGTCCTCAAATGGGTCGTCAAAGAATTCGAGTGAAAACGGGTCCCTTCCACCAAAAGATTCCCTGAAGACATCATTGCAGTTATGGAATGTGAAGTTGACTGAAATGTTCTGTCAAGTTGGCTTTCTCCACCTCCGCCGTTTAATCCTCCTTTGCCATATTTTTTATCGATGTCCCATTTCTTAGCATCTGAGAACACCTCATAAGCCTTGGCTACTTGCTTGAATTTTCTCGCTGCTTTTTTTTCCTCAGGATTTTAATCTGGATGCCACCTCAGAGTTGGTTTCCAGTGTGCCTTTAAATGTTCTCGACTAGAGTGCTGCTTGCACACCCACAATTTCATGGTAATCCACTGTGCTTTAACAGGTTGTTGGAATGTCATGGAGTCATGGAGTCACCCCAGGATCATGGAGTCACCCCAGGATCCTTTCTTGTCTCCTAGCTTTGGGTGACTGCTGGCAATCCTTGGCATTTCTCGGTCTGTGGCAGCATGGTGCCAGTCTCTGCTCCATCTTCACTTGGCAGTTTTTCCTCTGGGTGTTGGTGTCTGTTTTCTCTCCTTATGAGGACACCAGTCATGGATTAGGGCCCATCCTCTAGCAATAGTATAACCCTATGTTAGCTCTTACCTCTGTGAAGACCCTATTTCCATTAAGTCGTCATTGTGAGGTTCTGGATGGATATTCATTTGGGGGGTATATTTTCAACCCAGTATATTGTAGTTTCATTTTTTTCCTTTAAACTCTATTCTCAAAATGATGCTGTAACTTAAGTAGCACTATAAAATTACTTGAAAATGTATAAGGTAATAAGGCAAGTCAGTAACTTCTGTTAAGGCGATTTCCTTAATTAAGAGTATTAAGATTTATTTTCATAATACTTACAGTTTTCCCTAGTAGCTTCCTCTGCTCTCAAAACTAATGTGTTCTTACGTCCTCCCATGAGTTAGAAAAAACTTGGTTATCAGTTTCATTACTTCTTATGTAGATGTTGCAGCTATGGATTGAGAAAACGAGTCTTTTAATCTCCCTATTGTAAGCCAACTATTCTTAAACTTAAAAAGTTACTATCAGTATAAAATATTGTCATAAAATATTTTACATAGAAATCAAATTTTGAAGTTTTTGGGAATTTAAAAATATTGCAAAACTAGGTGTTAGAATATATCAGTAGTGTTGTTTCCATAAAGGTGCAAGAAAAACTGTGTACCTCAAAATTCTGATTCCTGCATAATAAAAATTGCAGAGATCATAGCAAGTATAACCAAAAAACAGCAAGAGCCCAATAGGAGTAGAGAGCATACTGAGTTCATCTCTGAAACTGTACAGATTTATACCTGAAATCATTTACCTTAGGAATTTATTTAAAAACAATATACAGGGGGCCTCCCTGGTGGCGCAGTGGTTAAGCGCTGTGCTGTGGAGCTGTTGGCAGCGGCGACGTGAGTTCCATGCCCGGCCGGGGAGATTCCCACATGGAGCTGCAGACCTCTCCTGCTCTCCTCAGCAGTGTATTTCTGTCGATCTGCCTGTTCTGCTCCCCACTCTGTCTCTGGTGAACTCTATCACAGCCCCCACGCCTCTGGCCTGTACCCCAGCTTGTATGCATAAATAAATAAATCTTTAAAAAAACAATATACAAACATTATTAGTAGAACAATAATATTGTCACATGATACGTAGCCGCTGGAAAACACCATTGTAGTACATGAGTACATTGTAGTACATGTAGTACATGACGAAAAAAAAAATAGTTTTGACCTCAGCCAGCCCTGCAAGGGTCTCAGAGACGCTCAGGAGTCTGAACTCTATTTAGGGAAGCACTGTCAGGAACTGTTTATACCGAATGCCAGTAACTAATGCAAAATGTCACATTCTCCTCTGCAGCTCAAAGGCCACTCTCACCATTCCTTGAGCTCACTCACGGAGGCCAGTGATTGTATTTTGTTTATGTTTGTATCCTTATTACAACTCTTTGTTCATAAAATATAAAACTTGACCTGGTTGTGCCCACCAAAGAAGTTGGCCAGGGACCAGACCAGGACGCCCATTTTCCTCTCTCTCAATAGTGCCTATTCCATTCCAGGTAAAGTGCATTTCGACAGGTCCAGCTACCGGCATAGTAACATCGCACATGAAATGTTCATTGAAAAAATTTGAGCAACTTTATAATTTCAACAGAAAACATGGTGAAAATATTTTAAAATCTTTGGCGCCCTCAGGTGGCATGATACTGCAAAGCAACTCAGAAAATACTGCATGTTTATTTTAGAATCTTTGCTCCCCCTCCATTTTTATTTATATATTTTTACATAGTTTTTCATTTTTGTACAATGTTTGATATGCAAGATTGGGTGAAAAAAACCTGACATTGAATGGAGGCTCACTTCCCCTTTGTACCCCTAGAGCAGAAAGGCTGATAGAAAGGATGAATGGATTATTAAAGCAGCACATTCACCTTGTCTGGGGGACCAAGGTCCTATCTCAGCATGTAACACATTTGAATGATCAACCAGTAGGGCCAATTGCCCTATATTCCAGGCTCTGGGAACACTGCTGAGAATCCAATACGGTGAAGTTATGGAAATAGTGGGAAATAGACATTGCCTTGATGCTCACCTTGGATCCACATGCTATGCTGCTGAGACCACAAAGCCCTGTCATACCTTGGAAAGGTGCTATCCACTGGAGTTTGCAATGGGTTGACCTACAGGGGTGGTGAGTTAGTTTGCATTCCTGGGTGTTGGGGGGGACTGCTCCAGCGGCTCCAGTGGCTCCTGCTGTCCTGCTGGAAGCTGGACCTGTTGAAATGCATTTTACCTGGAATGGAACATGCACCATTGAGAGGGAGGAAAATGGGCGTCCTGGTCTACATAGCTCACCCCGTCCATCTTCTCATGCCTGGCAGTGTTGCAGTCCCTGGCCAGCATGTTTGTGAGCACAACCAGGTCAAGTTCCTAAAGCGTCCAACTTTCCACAACTTGAGGCCAGGTGGCATGTTTTGCTTTCCACGAAATGCTCATTTGGCTGCCATCTTTTACCCTCCATTGGCCTGGAGCACATGATAGCTCACATAGAAACCCTTACTAAATTTACCCAGCAAGACTTAAATGAGAGCCAACTGACCACCGCTTTGCTTCTAATGAGAAAAGCTGTCCTTCCCAGGAGGAAGGCTTTGGACATGATTACTGCCTTGCAAGGAGACACCTGTGTGTTCTTCCTCTGAGCCTGCTAAAGCATCATCTTTATTCTATCACCTGAGAACACAGGCGGAAGTCCTGAGTGATCCAGCCCCCAGCCCAGGGACTTGGTAACCAGCGGTTGGGATCAGGGGGCTCTTGGAGGAAAAAACTGTTACTTACTTTGGGAGTCTTGATTCGTAATCTGTGTTATTTTCCTGCATACATCCTACATTGTTGCTGTGGTGTCAGCCCCCAGTGCAGCCAGATAGCTGCCAAAAGAGCATCTCCATATTAACGAAACTCCTTGCCCACCTTGGAGAAGAGGGGAAGATGCGAGATTGGAGGAGAGGCCCGGAGATGAAATGGCTGAAATGTTGGAGGCATTCACCGAGAGGACACGATTGCTGGGTAACCCTCGAGCTGGATCTGGGTAATCAGAGTCTGCTTTCCCTCTCCCCTGTCCCTGGAATGTGTGTTCTGCCCACCATCCCCACAGTGGCGGCCATTTTCAGGAGCAGTTTAGAGAGTAAAGCATTATCGAGGCCACCTGCGCTATCGACGCCCACCGAGGGCTCCATGTAAACGCTTACTTTGCGGAGACCTACTTGCCTTTGGGCTGCCCAGACAACCTGACTGTAAGTTCCTTTGCTGTTTTAAAACCACTGTGTTATCAGGTTTGGGATCTCTAGTGTGCTAACTTCTAAGAAGCAGGAAGGTTCTGCTCAGGACCACAATATGAAGGTGGTGATATATGCTAATAACCACAATGTGAATTTATTTGGGATGGATTCACATTACAATAATACAGCATCCCATTACATAGGCAGCAAAAAAGGGTAAGGTCACGAGCCTCTTGCAAAGTTGAGAAGGCTGGCACTCAGAGTGGGTGTCACCATTCTGGAGAGCTCTAAGAATCTTGGGGAGGAGGAGGAGAAGGAAGGGGGGAGGCCCTGGCGGCTCTTGCTAAACTCTGAGAAGACTGAAGGATCGCAGGCCTGGAGCCCATAAACATCTCCAGTTGCCTCCACTTTGGTGCCTGTATTTATGCCACTTCGGGGAGGCATTTTACCAGGACCACTGTTAACTTTGGTTTAGGCCAGGCCTCTCCCCGACCAGTTTTTACCTGTCTTTGGCATTTTCAGGTCTATTTATCAGTGTCTTGATGAACAAGTGGCTGATTCCTCAAGTGTTTTATTTCATTTGCTCACCTTCCCATCAATCAGGGTCACGACAATATTAATAGATACGACAAAACCACCTTCCAGGCTGCCATGGTCACCTCTTTCTTTGGTCTCACCTTGCTGCCTGGATAACTGCTGGGGGAGGGAAGGTGGCGGGTGATTTGCAAACCAGCACCCCTCTGCCTTGCTTTCTCTGAGGAAAGAAGCCTGCTTCCCAAGGCTTGGCCTTTTGGTCTCCTTTTCGCTCCCCTTTGTCTATAATCTTTTTCAAACCAAGAAAGTATTATTATTATTTTTATTGAGGTAACACTGGTTTACAACACTGTATGTTTTAGGAGCTCAGGTTCACACCTTCTCAAATGTATTCTAGCACATCATGCCCAGCACCAAAGGGCTGGAACCCCTCTTCCACACTTCACTGGGCCCTCCCCACTCCTTACTAATCCCTACTTCATCCCACCCCTTCAAACCAAAATTCTGCAGTCAGAATACAAGTGTTTGTTTTAGTTTGGTTTTATTTGTTCCTTTGCTTGGTTTCTTTATTATCAACACACACGTGAAATCATCTGGTGTTTATCTTTTTCCTACTAACTTAATTCACTTGGCATAATCCCATCAAGTCCATCCATCTTGTTGCAAATGGCAAGATTTCATTTCTCTCTCTCTTTAAATAGCTAAGTAGTGTTCTATTGTGTATATACACCGCGTCTTCTTTAGTCATCTATTGGTGGGCACTTAGGTTGTTTCCATATCTTGGCTATTGTAAATAGTGCTGTGATGAACAAAGGCGTGCATAAATCTTTTTGAATTAGTGCTTTTTATTCTTTGAGCAGATATCTAGGAGTGAAATTGCTGGATCATACAACAGATCCATTTTTTAATATTTTGAGAAACTTCCATACTGTTTACCATAGGGGCTGGGTCAATTTACATTTCTACCAACCAACAGTGTACCAGAGTTACTTTTTCTCTACATGCTTGCCAACACTTTTTTTGTTCTTTTTGATATGGGCTGTGTCTCGTGGTTTTGTTTTGCATTTCCCTTATGATAAGTTATGGTGAACATTTTTTTCATGTGCCTGTTGGCCATTTGTATGTCTTTTTTGTAGAAATGTCTGCTTAAGTCTTCTGTCCATTATTTGATTGGGTTATTTGTTTTCTTGTTGAGTTCTTAATTAATCTTGGACATGAACCCTTGCCAGACATATGATGTGCAAATATTTACTCCCATTCAGCAGAGTGTCTTTTCCTTTTAACAATTGTTTCTGTTGCTGTGAAGATTTTTATTTTGATGTGGTCCCATTTGTTTATTTTTGCTTTTGTTTTCTTTGCCACTGGAGTTGAGTCCCAAAATATATTACTAAAGCCAAAGTCATGGAGTGTTTTGCGTATGTTTTCATCTATATACTCAATGGTTTCATGTCTTACATCAAACTTTTAATCCACTTTGAGTTAATTTTTGTGTATGGCATTATATAGTGGTCTAGTTTTATTCTTTTGCATGTAGCTGTTCAATTTTATCAACACAATTTGTCGATGAGGCTTTTCTTTGTCCATTGTATGGTCATGGATCCTTTGTTGTAAATTAACTGTCTATATACATACGGGTTTATTTCTAGGCTTCTAACTCTTCCACTGGTCTATGTGTCTGTTTTTATTCCAGTAGCATGCTGTTTTGATTACTATTGTTTTGAGTATTACCCTGTGTATCCATAAATGTGCTATTTGCTGTTCTTTTTACAGTTTTAGCATGGCAGTAAAGCATCTTTGAGCACTAAAGAAAATTTTATTTGAATATGTGAAAAATTGGCTGAGGGAAGAAGGATCTCTGGAAGTCACAAAAACATATGAAATGGAAATGTTTCCTTCTCTGACATTGCCAGTGAATGTACAACATACTTAGAGAACTCAATGGAGGCTTAATAGAAAAGAAATACTCAACTAATGAATTTGTTCATTTACATAAAGCTCTTAGGTAAGATTTTACTATGCTAGTACAAGTGTATTTCTTACCAGCAGAGGGGGCCAAAGAGCTTCCCTTGATTGAAAATTCCCTGGCTGCAGGAACAAGGTCAGGATCACCTTTGCCTGGCTGGGTGCGCATAGCCAGTGTTTAAACTTGGCTACTAAGAAGCAGTGCCACAGCTTTCATTAAAAAGAATAATTTTAACACATACATATTGTTAAAAAAATTAATACCAAAATAGTAATAAAGAACCTTTTTGTATATAAAACCACAAAATAATATAAAAGATCACTATTCTCCCTAACCCTTCTTTCCAGAGGCAACCAAACTCCTGATTCTTTTACTTGGGGGAAAAGAAATTAGGACTCTTTTTAATAATACCACAACACAGTGCAAATTTAAAAAGTAGAGCAAGGAAACTTTAGTCAAAAATGTTTTTCTCTCTTGCCTGTTTCCCCAGCCTCCATTTCCCTTCACTAGTGGCAATCAGTGTAAGCAGTTTATTGAATAGCCTACCAGAGAGATGTGATGAATCTTTTAACAATTAAAATGGTTCCAGAAAAGCAATAGTTCCATAATTCAAAAGCTTCCAAAAGGAACTCAGAGAAAGGTTTCTCTCCCACCTGTCTCAAAGAAGCTACATCTTAAGTCATATTTCTTGAGTTATCAACCTGAGGCAGTAGCTACTGCCTTTGTATTATATATATGGTATGCCTAGATGTTATGGTGTGGTATGAAGTTTCGCCTCTTTTGTTCTCTTTCCTTACTCCCTTCTCCAACCCCCTTGTATAAACATAATCATTACATTATTTGGTAAACAATATTCTTGATGGCTGAGCTAAATATTATAGTAATTTTTTCCCCTTTAGATAATACCTATCCTGGAGTTAATTGCCTCACTTTTTCATTGGCTTAGCTTTTTAAAAATGTATTCATCATGGATTTTTCCATGGACATCATCAGATCTGTCAAATGACAATGATATTTTTCAAATGACAAGAGGATCCTAAATCTTTCCCATTCTTGGTCTTTTTGTTCTAAACTGATCTGCCTGTGCTAAGCGTGCACAGAGCTCTCATCCTCTGACTTGCTTTACCCTTCACCCCGCTGGATTTCCTCTTGCCTGGGTTCACTGTGTTAAGTAGCCAAGGAGGCCAATGGACTGCTGTGGCTCTAATGCTGCGGTGGTCTAGGTAAGCAAACCAAACTGTAGGTCTGTAAACGCCTCACTGTTCCAAAATCACAACATTAAGGACAACCAGCCAACTGGGCTGTAAGCTAAAGCCAATAAATCATTTCCTTTCTTGGCTTCTGCTCTTTCTCCAAGTGTCTCCCCTGCTCCTCTCGGAGCGTTCTTAACTTCTGGCTTGGCATGACCTCATTGGTGTCAGCTTTTGTTCAAATAAACTCTTAAATGTTTCAGTAGTCCTCAGTTTATCTTTTAACACGTTTTCCTTCTCTTGCTTTATTCCCTTATTTGCTGGAGCACATCTTCCAGGAGCTTCCCAAGAGAGGGCATGTAGTTAATATTCTGTCTTCCTTGAAAGTCTGGACATGTCTTAAATCTTGATGTATATATTTTGGCAGCGCATTATTTCCAGGTTGTTGACTTTCTTTATTGCCTTTAGCCGAGAAGTTTGGTGGTCTTAATTTCCTGATCCTTGTCTGTGACCTACTTTTTTCTTTCTGGAAGCTTTGTTTATCCCTAAGCTTGTGGAATTTTGTGGTACTACTTCATATGGGTCCTTTTCCTTTATTCTGCTGGACATTGAGATGATTTTTTTCTGTTTTTGGAAATACTCCTGTGTAGGTATCCACTGCTTTTTAAAACTTTGAGTTACACCACTTTGATTTTACCAAAGACCTACATTAGTACCTGGTTTTGCTAAGCAAAGATATCAAAAGAGGATTTTCACTTTTATAATAGAAGGTTGAAAAGCAAAAATAGCATCAGTGTTTGTTTTGCAGGAGTTATAATAGAGGCAATGTCCCATTAAGCATCGAGAGTGGTCCCTCCAAGCTCCTTCCTGTAACTACCTAATATACACTGTATGTCTCACATCACTCCTGCTTTTACTATGTTAGCGTTATTTTAGGTTTTACATGTTACTTGATATAATTTGGTAGGTTATATTTTGGGTCTGGGAACTCTCCTCTATTTTCTCCATATAAATTAATAGTCATTGCTTCTTTATGCTATTTTAGTCATAAAAGATTTGTAGAAATGCTCTACTTTAGGAGAAAACTGTATTTCTTTTCTTTCTTAGCTGCAGCAGAACTTCTGCTGTGTGCTGCTCTGTAACTTTGTCGCCGTGCCCTATTTATACCTCCCCATGCCTTCCCTATGACTTTAGTGGACTTATGAAGGGATTGAGGAGAGACTGTGGGTGTCTCTGTCTCATCAATTTTGTAAGGATTACTGGGAGAGGAGTCCAATGTGAGTCTCTGGAAAGTATCCTTCAAAAACACCAAAAACAGAACCAGTAGGATATCCTTAAATGGTTTCATAAGGGTTTCAAAAGTCCCCTCTCTTTGACCTGTTTTGATATTAGAATGACAGTGGGCACTGTAGACACCAGAGGATGACATTTGAGAGAAACTGACCAAAGAAAACTATCAGTACTTGGTTGTGGAGGGGAGCGGAGTGAGTAGGACTGATGGGGTGCAGGCTTTGCCTGGCTCAGCTGGGGGTCCACAGGCAGCACGTACCACCCACCATCAGTGCCCACCAGCCCTCCCCTGTGTCATTTCTGTCACTTTTGGTGCTGTCTTCCAAGTCCAGATACCACCTTGTGTGACCCCTAGGAAAAGTCCCAAGTTCTATTAGAGTAGGCTTCCTTACCATTCTCTGCCAAAACAAAAACTTACTTTGTGAAATTCTAATTCTTAGATCTGTTAAGTACCTATCAGCCCTTGTAAAAATAGTAGTTCAGCCAAAAAATGTAGTGGAATTACTTTGGGAACTTTTGAAATACAATTCTCCCTTGGCCTACTTACTCAGAAGCCCAGTTGAAGGCCCAGGACTCTGTGCTTTGAACTCTGACTGTCAGATACCCTGCTTAATTTGGGAATCACTAGAGTAGCTGATGACTCTCCCTGGGTAGAGACTTTCCCTCCTATTAAAGGGCACCCTGTTGAACTGACATGGATGGTGACTGTTGTGGTTCTGCCTTTGTGCTATGTTCCTTGGGTATCTTCCCGCCTTATTGATGGCGCAGGTTTGTGAGTGACGATGGAGGGGCAGAAGGAGCTTGTTCCTGACCTAAGTAACTGTCACATATATGCTAAAAAATACTTGTTTTTAACGCAAGTTGTGATTTAATTTGTCTATCGTGGGGACAGTTAAGGGATGATTTCCTTTAGAAAACTTGGGAAAAATGGGATGGCAAGTAAAAGAGTGAACACTAGAGGGCAGCAAATCACCGCTCAGAGGAGAGTCTGCACACAGTTGCTTAGGGCAAAAAGATTGTTTTCTTGAAAATGTGATGTTTGTTAAATATCTTCTTTATATATCAGGGAAGACCTGATGTCAGAACCACTTTATACCCAAATGATAGTTTCAGTCTTTTCAATGTTTCCCTCCATGTTATCCTGAAAGCTCCACATCTTCTCAAGAAGCACATTCACCTACTACAGGGCGTTTCCTTATCCGGAGCCCTCCTGGTTCCTCTCCCCAAGACGCCCAGCACGGATCCTGCAAGGATGCAGCACCTCTACCCAGGAGAAGTGGCTTGAATAGTTTATTTCCTGTGCTTGGAGGGATGAGGTGCTGGTGGTCTCCACCCGCGGGTCTCTGAGTGAACACAGACTGTGGAGGGTCCGTAACGGTGACGGTTCTCTGGGAGACCCAGCCAGGGGAGGGCGGCCACAGGGAATGGAGGCCTACTTCGTCTTGAGGGATCTTCTGTACAGCCAAAGGCTAAACGTGTTTGGTGAGATGCTCTATTTTAAATCACCTGGATCTGTTTCCTCTGACAGCTTCTGGAATTATTACCCAGAATCTCTTCCTACCGAGAGCTGTGCATAGCCCGTCCAGCCTAGGGAAAAGGAGCAGTCGGAACAATCACAGCCTGCTGTGTTTTGATTGTGCAAGTGGCCACATATGGCGGCTTTTGGCAAGAGGGTGAGCTTATCAGCTGGGACTGTGCACATGTGACTTGTGGAGGCCCCTCCAGAACCTGGGTGTGGGGTTGTGATGTTGCTATCATGAGTTGCACATATTGAACAAGTCCCATAACTTGTATTTTCTAGTTTTTGAAGTGAAGGGGTTGGTTTGGATGGCGAATAGGCCCCATTGTTTCCAACAGAATCAAGTCTCTGAGGGCAGCTTCTGGAAGGTGTATTTGGGTGTGGGAGGCAGAGAAAAGGAGAACTTGACTCACCGTCAGGAATTCTGATCAGGTCCCCAGAATATGAATGTTCAGACTAGAACACTGCAAGTCTTCTAACTGACATTCATTCATTCACCAAAATTTTAGTAAAAATATGCTGATGTAAAGTTCCTTATGAGTCCATTTTGAATTTAGATCCAGTGTAAAAGTGCCAAGATTATATGGACTAAGACGCTCACACACATACACACACACACACACACACTCTTCAGTGTGTTTCAATTAATATAGTAACAGGCACTTGACTGGGTTACATTAATATTATTTATTTTCTTAATCTCAGATCTGATATTACTGACAAAATGAAACCCCTTATGACACATGAACCAAAAAATGAGTGACACTGAGTCAAGCAGCCGACGCAGAGAGAGCTCTGGAGAGAGAATCTCAAGTTCCTGTGCCAGGCAGCACTCTGTCACCAACGGGCTGTGTCATCTTTACAAAGTGTTTTGAGTTTCTTTATGTTTACTAATGATTATTTTCCAAAGGGGACTGTGGAAATGCTATTGTTTATGAAGAGTAGGGTTAAATAAGATAACATGTGCAAAAACACAACTTAAATCGTGCAATGCTGTCAGCCTCCACAATAACACCGTCTTTTCTGCCATTGCTGATTCCGTCAGGCAGGAGTGGTGCTGCTTTTTCTCCCAGATAGCCATGGACGGGGCTTGTTTGGTCAATGACCTCACTGGTTTTCTCTTTCACTTTCCATAAACCATAACAACCTATGTCTCTGCATCCTTGCCCTCAGCCAGCCCCCCTCCATGCCTCCTTTCCACTGCATCTGTCTTGTCCACCAAAAAATGTATCTCGTGGTCCAAAGTACCTGAGCTGAAGCCTTTTCCCTTACAGTTGTTTACTTCCCCTGTAAATGTTAGGTTTGTGGTGAACCGTGGCTTCAAAGATTCAAGAACTCCATCTTGGTTTGTTTGGGATAGACTTTCCAGAAAAACAAACCCAGTGAGTGAGAAATGCTGCCTACATTGTTCTCCCTATTCCACCCCTAAGGGTGGAGCTTTCAAATCTCTGCTTTGGGCTTCAAGTCAAACTTACTTGTTTCAGATACTGGGGATCCTTTTCCAAGCTACTTTCTTCCTTTCTAGAGGAGGGGAGGGGATGGCGCATTTACATTCTTGTTTTACAAGGAATACAAATGCAGAGTCATCGGGAGAGGCTTTGGGGTTAGATAGATCAATGGCATGGGCCTGGAGGAGCCACAGCACATGCTACTGTTCTCAGGAACGTGGCGCCCTGTCCCCTCATGGTTCTCTTCCCCAAGGGAAAGAGCAGGCATTTGATGACCTTAGTCAGGGTCACTCGTTGTGCTAACGTTTTTAGGAAGGCTTTTAAAGTCGCTGAAGCATAATTCCTTCCTAATTTTATACACCTCCTGCAGGATGGGGGAATAGTTCTGGGATCACCAAAGAGAACTTTGGAGATAACCAGCCTTGTGCCTTTGCCCACCAAAATCCCCCCCAGTTCCCTGGCCCCTACATCATCCCCACTTGGCAGGAGGCTCCCTTGCAGGCCACAGGCTCTGCCACCAAATCAAGGCCCTGCTTGTCAGCACTGAACTTGAGAGGGCTCTGAACTTGAGGATGGGCACTCTCTGTGCTGGAGGACAAGCTTCCACACAATTCCCAGCCCCTCACAGACCGAGACTTGTGTACAAAGGATCGTTTAACCTTCATAAAAAGTGATATCAGGAAACTCAGACAAGTCCCCATTTAAAAAAATCATTTGATTTTAGCAGCTACAATACGACTTGACTAAATAGCTATAAACATTCAGAACTTATATTCACTTGCTACTTGAAATGGTAACAAACAGTTCCCCAGGGACAGGGGGTGGCTCAGTTTAGGAAAACTGCTCTGGAGGCCTCAGAGAGGCCCCAGCCACCACCGCTTCCACTGAGTGAGCCTTGGAGTCCTGGCCTCGAGCTAGAAGGGGGTAATGACAGTGCTTTCCTCACAGTCATTGTGAAGATGAAAGGGTATGTGCAGGTGGGCCTCTTCCAAGGGAACTTCCGCTAGTTTTATTAAAACGTGAGCCAAATGCCATCAGTTCCAGGGGACAACCAGCACTGTCTGCTGGAGGCTGCTGGGGGCAGTAGCTGGGAACCAGGGCACAACTCTGAGCCCCCTGTCCACTGTGCTCTCCTCACCATCTAGCACGACTTTCCTTTTCTTACAAATATTAATTTAGGTGAGTCAGAACTGCTGAAACTGCAAACATTTCAGGCCTTTTGCTTCTTTTGTGCTTTTTAAATATTTGCCTTTAGTTTTGCTTGGAAAATGAGACTCTCCTGGCCAGTGTGTTTATCTTCTTTATTTCTGGTTAGTTTCTCTTTCTAGTTCAAATACACAATTTTTTTTAGACTCACAATATGGCAGGGGGATATTTAGATCTAAAATAAATTGTTTTGTCAAACTAAAAAACAAGGATTCACTTACTCAATGTACTTTTTCCTTTATAGAAACGAAGTTTTTTTCCTCAGACTAAGAGCACTATTCCTTTAATTAGTATAAATCATTTATTTCTGGTGAAACTTTAGGTTTTGACACCTTCTAAAGGTGGGAGGTATCAAGGATGTATCTTCAACAACAGAATTGTTCTTATGAAGTCATCAGCCTAAAGGTGAAATCTATAGCATAAACCCTCTAAAAATAACTATTTTACTGTATTCCATCTGAACTCATACTGGATTTTCTCTTAAATACAGAAAGAACTTGGTAGGATGTTTCTGTTTACTTTGTGAATCCTTTTGCTCCACTGGCTTCTGTTTTGCTTAGGAGCTGCCTTTCTCAGCAAGTGTTTTGACTTGTGCAGTGTTTCTATGTGGAAATGTCCCCTGCAGTCCTTGGTGGGGAGGTTTCAGATGAACAATCGATTTTTGACTCTCCAACTCCTACAGAGTCAACAAACCAACTCACTGGGATCTCATTTTACCAAGGTGATTCCTAAGGCCCTTACCTGTGTGCTTGGAGACCTGACCTGCTCATGCGGAAAGCAGGAGCTGAGTGAGCCCTCCTAACACGGGGTGGGGGGGGGAGTCGGGGGGGCGGGGCCCAGCTTCTTCCCTTGCCACCTTGAGTTGCCCACTGACTGGTCTGATTCTTGAAGTCCTGAATGAGCAAATGCCAAACTAAGTTTCTGATGAATGCCACACCACCAGCTGTGAGCACTGTGCTGCCCCCTGGGGGCGCTCTTGTCCCCCGAGACCTCCGCTGTCTGCTGTTAGCTTTGCCGCCCGCTGTGAGTTCTCACCTGTCCCTTGGGTACCACAGCCGCTGTGCTCTTCCTGAAAGCAGTTTCTCCTGCTTCTGCCAACAGGCCCTCTCTGCCTGGGGTCTGACACTGAGTCCCAAGGACAGCCACAAACTATGCTGTTGGTCTCTCTCTGTCACCCCTACTCTGTCATCTTCCCCCCCCCCCCCCAGGCAAAGCCACCTACAAAGCCTTAGATGAACCATTCAGTGGCCAACCTCCATTCACATCAACTCCTCCAGAACCTTTCTCCCAAATCAGAGTTTTGCCTTTTGGGTAATGTGATAACAAACCACTGGTGTTGAATTTGTAATCTGAAGCCAGCAGGAGGGAATGATTTACATATCTGAAGTAATTCAACAGTATCAGTTAAGGAACGTTTGAGATCACTAGTCCTCCTGTTACCCTGGGCTTGATGCCCATCACTGAGTGGTGGAGTGTGAAGTCTCTCCAAGATCCCGTGAGACTGACGCCTGGTGGAACAAGACCGCTACTGCCTCATTCTCGTCCCTTTTTCTGGGTCTCCAATTAAGCGCATGTCTGATCTTCTCACTGTGTCCATTACATCTCCTCTACATGACATGTAGACTGTTTCTAGTCTCCAGCCCATTCTTTTCACTGTGTCATTCAAACTTATCTTCCATTTCACCAATTCTTCAGTTTTCTCTGATCTGCTGGTAATACCAATACGTTGTTTTACATTTTGATTGCTGTATTTTTATTTTTTCTTTTTTAAATATTTATTTATAGAACTACAATAATATTTGTAATTCATTACCAGTAAAAATTACAATAGTTATTATAAAATAATTGTCATATATGAATTGTTATTGCATAAATAACAAAATATTCCTTTTTTGGATTCTGTTTATTTTCCTACTTGAGTGTGAAAAAAGAAATTTTTGGCAATATTTTTCTTTTTTTATATTTCTTTTTAAAATTTATATCTTTTACATTATTGTGTGTTCCCTGTGGGTTACCCACCACCAATTCACCTGTGAACCGTCACCATAGTCCCTTATACTCCTTTCTCCACCGTTTTGAACCCCCGTTCTCCGCCCCCACCCTCACCTATTGTCTCTCATTTCTGGTTTCCTGCTAGGTTAAGTTTTGGTTTTATTGTTGTTGTTGTTATTTTCTCCTCCTGGTCTCTTGTTTGGTTCCCCTATATTCCTCCTATAAGTGAAACCATTGAATATTTTTCTTATTCCTTTTGGCTTATTTTGCTGAGCATGATCCCTTCTAGCTCCATCCATGTTGAGCTTATCTTTTTTGATTGTTGAGTAGTATTCCATTGTGTATATGTACCACATCTTCTTGATCCAGTCATCTATTTTTGGGCATCTGGGTTGTTTCCATACCTTAGCTATTGCAAACAGTGCTGTGATAAACAGAGGGGTGCATGTATCCTTTTGGATTAATGTTTTTGTGTCCTTTGGGTAGATTCCCAGAAGTGGTATTGCTGGGTCATATGCGGGCTCCATTTTTAGCAGTTTGAGGAACCGCCATACAGCTTTCCATATGATTATTGTATCTTTAGGCTCCTGAATTTCAGCTGGTTTCCTATTCAGATCTGCAATGTCACTTGCTCTTTTTTTCAGTTCTTTGCGGAAATTGTTTTGCTTTGTTTTTCTGTCTTTGAGTACATTCGTCATAGTAGTTTTATAGTCTGTGTCTGGTAGTTTTGTTATCTGGACTATTTCTATTGTCATTTGTGCTGGTTGCTGCTCATGATGTCCTGTCTCCTTGGGGCCTGGCTATTTTAATTGTGTGTTGGACATTATATTTGAAAGCATTACTTGTAGAAATAATTTAAGGCCAAGAATGGTTTTTTTTCCCCAGAGACAATTTTCTTTTGCAGATTCTGCTAGGTGCCTGAGGTAGAAACCAGGGTCATATTAATCTAACTGCAGAGCTTGGAGCTTTGTGGCTGCAAATGGAAACATGTGTAGCAGCAGTTTGCACTTATTCTTGGGTGCAGCACTTAGGACACCAACCCCAGGCACTGGGTGGCTCATTGGATCCGCCATTCAGCAGTGTCTGGACTCTGCCTTTGCCTTGCTGCCCTCATGAGAGGTCAGGGGATTGCTTTGCCTTTTGTCAACCTCTTCAGGGCAAAAGAAGCCCCAGATGTGAGACTCATCTCTCTAATTTCCATTCTTTTTTTTTTTTTTTTTTTTACTTTTGACAAGGTAACTCTTCACTCTCTTGTTAGCTGTTTGATCCTTTTAGGAAAATATTTTTGTAGTTTTCATCCAGCTTTTAAAAGTTGTCCTCAGCGGAAGAGTTGGTTTGAATTATCTAGTTAATCCTTAGTGGAAATGGAATTTGGGTGCAGTAAAGTCTGTGAAGCTGGCCAGTGCCCCTCTCCAAAGCCAGAAAGTCCTGGGCCTTTTTTCTTTGCTCCAGAGCCCATCAGAAGTCAGCTCTGAGCTCACTGGAGGTCTAGGTGTGCACAGACCCTTCCAGCAACACAGGAAGCAAATCCCCAAGGACCTGTGGTCCTGTAATCTGCATCAAACACCTGGGGCTGGCTTGGGGATGTAGCAGGTGGCAAAAATGAAGCTGGCATGAGGAGAGTACATTTTTAGCAGTACACTATTATGCTCTCCATCTGGTACCAGCATCCCAAGGCTGCCTGTGAAATGTAAAGGATCTGGTAGCTAAGCAAAGGCAGAGCAGGCACCTACCTCCATGCTGCCTTATAACATGGATGTGCATTTGTATCGTTATTTTCAAACTTCTTGCATGCGCCCACTCACTGACTTTCGACTTAAGCGTGTATGAGAATTCTGGGAGCGCTTGTTACCACACAGACTGCTGCTTCCCCTCACCCTGCCAGAACTGCTGATTCAGAAGGTCTGGGCTGGAACCCGGGAATTTGCATTTCATTACAGTTTCCATTTAATGCTTCTGGTTTGAGGACCACTCTTTAAGAATCCCTAACTTACTCCCTTTTAAACTAGATTATGAACCTTTTAAAGGTTGAGACTAGAATTCATCTTCCTCACTTTCTCTGCAGATCACTCAGTGTCACGGCTCACACAGAACCTGTGTCTGTAATATCCTTCACTGC
>PVIJ01006556.1:36396-60426 GCA_004024925.1 Scalopus aquaticus
GGGGGGGTTTTTTTTTTTTTTTTTTTTTTAAAGATTTATTTTATTTTTTGCATACAAGCTTGGGGTGCACACCAGAGGTGTGAGGTGGTGAGAAGGTTCAACAGAGACAGAGTGGGGAGCAGAACAGGCAGATTGACTAAAATACACTGCTGAGGAGAGCAGTGGGCGAGGCAGGAGAGGTCTGCTGCGCCATGTGGGAATCTCCCCGGTGGGGCATTGAACTCATGCCTGCAGCCTCCGACAGTTCCACAGCGCTGCTCTTAACCCGTTGTACCACCAGGGAGGCCCTCTGCTTCCATTTTAATGGGACATACCAGGTGCTGTGGCAAGAGCAGGGGTGGGGGGCAAGAATGAATAAGTTGACCTCCCACTTCTTTTCATCCAGAGGGACACTTTGGAGGGTGAAAGGGGCGACAGAAATAATCACAGTGGAACAGTGTAAAGGAGGACGCAGGGTCTCCCTGTCTTACCAGGGGCAATGAGAGCCAGGAGAAAGGGCAATTTAACTCAAACTCCCTAATGGGCTGGGCATGGGGGGCTTAGAGTGCAACTCCAGAAAGTTGCTTAGGGGAGAGTCACTTGATAACCCACTACTCCCCATTTCAGAAAAATAAAAGGTCAATTGATTGACTCAAATTACTTAAAAACAAGGACAAGCAACTTGGTCCCACGCTTCCCCTTGTTTTTCTCTTAGTAAAAAGTAAGTGAGGCTGATTTTTGAGTCAAGGTTGTAACAGGGTCATCCCCTGGGGGACCTCTAATTTCATCCTATAGTTCTTAATATTTAGATGCTGCTAAATTCTTCGCATTAGAGCTAAATAGTATCTATCAACTTGGGGTCTACTTTCCCTCATCTGGTCTCTGCCCCAAGTCTTCTCTTTCCTGCCAGGTTTCTTCCTAATCACCTTGCCTGGTCTCATTTTCCCAGTTGCTGAGAGCATGTTCTCACAGTGGCATAATTGCATAGCTGTGGCTTATATTTTGCTATGACTTTGGGTACAGTTTGCTGCAAATCAGGACATTTACAATCCCTGGGAGATGTTGAAAGAGTCCCAAAATAGCAGACATGCAAACACTCTGCCTGATTAGCTGCTACTTATTAAAACATATGCTTTAAGGACTGAATTACCCATTTTATGTTTCCATAAAGTACTGTATGGCCTTGTATAATGAGGAAAATTGCCGACTACTGATGCTGATGGAGCAGTCAAATCGCAGGCAGACCATGAATTTCAACTTGGAGTTTCGTGTTAATGTAACCTTTCCGCAATACAAATTTCCAACATGTTGGATTCCATGAGGACCCTGGTTGGATTATACTGATGTTGACTGTCTTTATCTCTTGTATCAAGAGAAGTTTTCTTGAATACATTCAAGTTTGGGAAGGTTTTTCTTTCAGAATCACCAAAAGTCCAGTGTCTGATGATGCAGACGGTGGTTAGGATTGAACGGTGTCTCCTGAAAAAAATATGTTCAAGTCTCAATCTCCATTATCTTAGAGTGTGATCTTATTTGAAATGGGTCATTGCATTGTAATGGGTTAAGTTGAGGTTACATTGGAGTAGGCTCAGCTCTAACGCCATGTGAAGACATACACAGAGGGAGAAGCTCATGGAGAGACAGGGATGAAGCAAAGCAGCTGCGAGCCTAAGTGTCAGAGATGGCTGGCAAAATACCGCAAGTCAGAAAGAGGCAAGAATTCCTCTGTAGGCTTCAGAGAGAGTATGGCTTGCTTGATACTTTGATCTTGGACTTCTAACCTCCAGAACTGTGAAACAACAAATTGTGGTGTTTAAATCACCCGGCTTGTGTACTTTATTACAGTCATCCCAGGAAACGAATAGCTAATGATCTGGGGCTGGGGCTGTCCTCTGGATGCTTGTCTCAGGGAGAAATGGCTCAAGGAGGCCTGCGTGGTGTAACGTGGTGCATAGAAGGATGACTGGCAGGAGGTGGGTCAGCCATGCTTCACGTGAGCAGGCTCTCTGCCTACATGGTTTTGAGCCTTAGGTGGTACTAACTTCTGCTCAGAGACGTTCCCATCCTTGTTCTTGGTTTGACCCCCTTTGAAGATGGGGTGGTGTGGGGTGGCCAGGGTGCTCACGATCCGGGCATGTCAGTCATCGTGGCACATTAGCTCAAAGGCCAAAGGGTCCTTCCCTGTAATGGACAGAGAAGCACGACTAGGGAAAGCTCCTGCTCCCACCGGGCCTCAGCAGCCTTTTTGCTCCTTGGTGATGAGCTCTGGAGCCCCATGTTTCTGAGTGCCTGGCTCTGTTCCCAAGAAGTAATTCCCAGAGTTCTGACTCCCATCTTGTGAGCTACCCTAGGATTATCTTGCCTTCAAGATTTACTATATTCCATTTTTGCTTGAACATGTTAGATCTTTCTTGTTTATAATAATCCAACCCCATTAGCCAATCTTCCCTGAATCCTTCACTCCCTCCTCCCAGGTAAAACTTCCTTCCTTCTACTTCCATTTCACCTGATGAATTCCTCTGTTAGAATAACCAACAGTAATGTTTTGGTTTGTTGGATCCCATTAGACCATAAATTTCTTGAGATCGGAGGCTGTCTTCTACTTTTATTTCTTAGTGCTGTGCCTAGATTTTACCTGGGGCCTTCTTTTTTTTATTTGCCTTAACTGGCTAAATGATCAAGTGAATAATGAGCTAGCTTTCATGGCATCACAGAATGTTTAAGCAGTAATGGAACCTAGAGTTGTTTCTGGTCTAGTGGTTTCCAGATTCTAGAAGTTGAATCCTTTCAAGTGAAATCTGAGGTTGAAGCCCAGGTGTTACAAAGCATGTGGGGGTGGGTCTGCTTGGGTTGAGTGGGGGTGGTGGCCCAGGTTGCTGCCTACTCTTCCTTCTGATCTCTCCCCTCAAGGTGCTTTCTGGATTTTCTAGGGTTTGGTGGGTCACCATTTGGCAATCTTTTAAAATGCATGGAGCTTCTGTTTCCCCATCTGGCTTCCCTTCCTAATAAATGGATCGTGAGAAGTCATAAACTGATGCTACTGCACTACAACTACTCCCCTCACACGTGTGCGTCAGTCATCTACAAACACATGAGTGCATGTGCACCTCTCTGAGGCCCTGATAAAAATACTGTAGAGGAGGACTTTACAGCTCAAAGTCTCATAAGATGGCCTAAGGCTTTCTCAAGGGCTGTTGGCCTTCTAGGGCTAGGACCAGTGCAGAGGCTTCGAATTTGACCAAAGTTTATATGAGAGAGTTTTCTTTCCATGTTGTAACCCTCCCCAAGTGTAGTCGCCAACCTACTGCTCACATCATCAGAATACTTCAGATCCTTTCATGAACCACTGACTTGTCATGAGAGATTGAAAAGTAACTTGGTAATATGATCTTCTGCCTCCACTAAAAAACCTTTTTAGGGTTTCAATTTGCCTTTCCTTCTTAGGGTCTTGGTTGCTGTTGTCATTTAGTTGTTTACAATAGAAAAGTCCATAAATGGATATGAATACTCGCACCAATTTGCCATTGAGATGGCCTTTACGGTTCCCCATGATAGCAAATAATTAAATATTGCGTATTTATCAACAGGAGACTGTGGAGTTCACAGGAGGGAACTCATTTGACCAAAGGAGACTTTTAAATTATAATTTGCATGTGAATTACAGTAGACTAATATAGAAAAAATGTAAATTAGTAGCTGTAAGAAATGATCAAATTATTTTTTACAATATAATGGGACAAAATTAGGTAAATGAAAATTTTGTTAAGAATAAAAATAAGTGATATAAAGATATAAATTTATTCTACCTTCTTTATTGAAGGCAGAATTTTTGACCACTTTCCATCTGCTAAATTTTATAATGAGATTGTTGAGTCAGATTCTCTCGTATCAAATGCAGTGTAGAACCTATCCTTGCATATATTTTAATTACATTCTAATTTGGAAATTCCATTTTGTATTAGGAATGTCAGTGAAGATGAATGTCATCTCTGTATTTTACAATATACAGGTCAATATGAATTAGGCTGCTTTGAAATTCACAAACTCTTTTGTCTTGGACAAAATGGATATTCACACTAACTTTAATTTTTCAGTTTTTAAGAAATCAAAGACATAAATTTATTTTTTTTTGAATATTTGTAGATATGTTCAAAGTTGGAGGGCAATAGGGACTGAAACCCTTATCCCAAGATTTAGTATTTGGAGATGCCCAGGCCTCTTTACTACAAAGCACCCTCTCTGCCACTGAGCTACATTCCTTATGCTTGTTTTTGAACTTGCGTATGGGTTATTTAGACACAGTTTGAGAAGTTCAAGTCTCCACTTTGTATCTTTCTTTCAGAAAGATATTTTCATTCACCATGGGAAATGAATGTTAAGTATGTATGTTTCATATTCAATAAAATAAAAATATCTGTTGATAGTTTAAGATTAACCTTTCTGGGAGATACGATTTGCGCTGCCCAGGTCACCAAGAAGACTTCTGAGCTTATTGTTTGCCTGACTACCTGTGGCCTGGAATCCTAGCTGTCCTGGGCTAGGCCAGGGCTCACACCTGTGGTGGCACAATACAGCATCTCTTTGTTTCGAGACACCAAAGGGGCACCATTGATTTACTAATTAATAGCTTTTTAGGGGAAAAAGAGCACCACACATCACTTACTAAGCTCATGTTGATTTCAGAAACATTAAAAGATTAAAGAACTAAGATAAAGCTATACAAAAATGTTTAGCATGTTCTAATTTTTAATATATTTAAAATAATATTGCCTATATCTATTTACACATTATTATTATTTATTTGGAACATAATTTGGAAACAAAGTAAGTTAAAAGGGAAGATAGAATGTCTTTGAGCAGCAAAATAACCCTTGCACAGTGGTACTAAGCCAAGGAACCTGAACTGTCGAGGAGACATGTCTGAGATGTTCCTTGACAGACCAGAGGCAGGATGCAAGTGTAGCACGCTCTGCTCTCACGGGATGGCCCCACAAAAGGAAATTGGTGTAAAATATGGGCAGTTGTTTTGAAAATCATAAGAGAGCATCTGAATTGTGTGTTATTTTCAATGTTTGTTCCTGCTTAGCTGAGAACAGGAAGCTGCTGATGGCCACCGGCCACACAGATTCTGAGTTTGGGAGCCCGTGGCCAATAGGGAAACTTTAGGGAGGGTCAGACTCTCTCTGCACAAAGTTTATTTGTCCTTTCTGCCTCTGTCCTTGCCCCATCACACCCTGGCCAAGGTGTGCTTGCTGCTTTCTTACTGTGTGGGACAGGCTTGCTGGGGGTCAGAGGTGATCTCAATAGATTATCATATTGCTTCACTGCAGATTCTTCAGCACCTGATTAGGGATTTGGAAAAGATTCAGGTCCCAGTTCATCAATCCCCAGGCTTCTAGATGTTTCAAGGTGTACTAGGACTTCTTACAGAAATTTGGCCAAAATTGGGAGAGGATATTGTTTTACGTGTACATATTTTAAAGTATTCTGAAAAGACTTATTGGAGAAACAGATTACAATTGATGAAGAGAAATTTTCAAATCATATTTTAGGACAATTCTGACTTTGGGCAGCTATCAGGATTCAGAGTGGGGTTATGAAATGTGTAAAGGATGTCATGCCTATATGTCTAGAGAATTCTGGTGCATCTGCGCTAGCCGTATTAGTAGACCACTTAGCAACTAACACCTCCCCCCTCATTTATTATTACCATAATTATTGTAAGAAATGCATAACAGAAAATTTAGCACCTAGTGTGCTGTTCATGAGGGCTAAGTACATTTACATTCAGTCAATCTCCAGAACTCTTCATTTTGCAGAACAGAAGCTCTGTACCCATTAAATAGTAACTCCCCAGTTCCCCCCTCTTCAGCCCTGGCAAGCGTCATTCCATTTTCTGTTTCCGTAAATTCAACTATTGCAAATTCCTCTATAAGTGGAATCATACAGGATTTGTCTTTTTGTGTCTGGTTTATTTCACTTAGCATAATGTCCTCAAGGGTCATCCAGATTATAACATGTGTCAGAATTTCCTTCCTTTTAAAGACTGATGGGACCAATATTTTTCAGGACTTTAGAGAGCAGAACATGCTTACTAGACAACACTTACTGAATACTCATGGATGATTTTTATTTTTCTGGTAATGTTTCTTAAAGTCTTTTAAGTATCTGTACTTCCAAGTTTAAATAAGCAGGACCAGTCGTCTGTGGACACAAATGATGGCTGAAGGAGACCAGGCTGAGCATTTCCTGAGAGCTCCTGAATGTATAAATGGTTTCTTTCCTTGCTGACCTTTATAAGAAAAACTTTTTTTTTTTAACTTTGAGTGGTTCTCAACTCAGAAGGGGCATAGTTTTGCCCTCCACCAGGGGCCGTTTGGCAATGTCCACAGGCTTTTTGTTACACCTCGGGGGGTGGTACTAGCATCTCGTGGGTACAGGGCAGGGATGCTACTAAATATTCTGCAAAGGACAAGCCTTCTTCTCCCCACAAAAGAATGATCTGGTCTAAATGTTCATAGTGCCAAGCCTGGTGAACAGGGAGGCAGAAACACAAGGAGGTCACTCTGCGTGTAGGTTTAGCCAACAGAGCGCTTCCCATAACTACACATACTGATGACTCCCCACAAAAAAGTTCTGGAATATACTGAAATAGAATGATGTCCTTCTACGTCAAATGCTCAGAGTTGACACAAAAGATCACATCAACAGCAGCTTTCTTACCCAAACACCACTGTCTAAACATAAAGCCCTTCAAACAGCTGACATCCAGGGAGTACTGCCTCTGCTCTGTGCTGGGAGCCCCGGCCCCAGATATTTCATGCTAACGTAAACAGGATAAGCCATTTCAGCTGCAGTGCTGTTTACCAGGAACCTGCTAGAATAAACTAGGTTGTTAAGTTTAAATTAGTCAGCAGCGGTAATCACTGGGGTTCTTCCATTTGTTGAGAAGTAGCCAATGTGTAGGCATATCTGACTATAATCTGGATCTGCTGAATCCTGGGGAGCACCTCAGAGGGCTTTTTCCTAAGCAATGGTGAAGTGAGCAATGTTGTACTCCCTCGCTGACAGGAAAGAAGCAACTTAAAAGTGAAAGAAGCAAGTTTAAAGGCTCTCCCTCCTTGGGGACAGGATGGACCTGATCTTGGGAGGTCCCTGTTGCAACTGGCAATTAGCGAGTCCATGGCTGAGTTGAAAATGAAATATGGAAGATTTGGAAGTTATTTTTCTCCTCACAGTTGGAAAAAATACCACTTAATAGCAATCATACATGATTTTTTTTGTTTACCACATTAGAATTCCCATCTAAGGAAGAGCAGAGATACACGTCTCAGTAGTGAATGGAGAATATGGCATAGCCCCGCCTCCCTTAGAGCTCCTGTACTCTCCTACTGAAGAGCAGAGGTGTCTCTTTTTGGTAGTCATAACTATACTCAGTGCCAACACAGTGTGCCTGTTGTCTTCTCTGGCCAGCCTGCTGGAGCTAAAGGAAGACTGTGCTCAAGTATAGTAAATGCCTCCTAGGAGGACATAGGCGAGTTCACCGGGAAAGGGGGCATTTCAGCTACACCTTTTCAACATCTCTTCCTGTCTTTTGCTCCACTTTTTTGTTAAGGTTCTCAATGCAGTAGTTAGGAGTCTAGATACCAGCTTTGACTGTACAAGTTAGAATCTCAGCCCTGCTACTCACTGTGAATCCCCTGAGTAAAACCACCAGAAACTAGGCAGGAGAAAGAGGCAGAGAGCAGATTCTTCCTCACAATCCTCCCGAGGAATGAGCCCCGCTTGCACCTTATTTCAGATTTCCAGCTGCCAGAACTGTGTCTAAGTCACCCAGTCTGTGAAACACTGTTACAGTAGCCCGAGGGAACAAATACATATATGATTGAAGCTTTGGAATTTCTAGAAGAAAACAAACAAATTCACCACTGTAGGGTTAATTGGCCCCACATTGTCCATACAACCTTAGATTTGGCTTTTGCCAATAATGTTCTGTGCAGTGACCCTTCGTGTTGTTCTGCTCCGGATCCCCTATATTTTTCTCTGGTGGAAAATTTCCTCACTGCTCAGAGTTGTGTGGGGGGACCAAGAATGGGGCTCTTTGTTTAGAATTTGCGTGGTGTACATAAATAACGAGCATATGGGTAAATTTTCAAGCCAGAGGCATTTCAGAATTAGGCAAGGAAGAGAGACTACATTTGTTAAAGACATTTCCTGTTCAAATTAATCAAGAGCTTCCCTACATCCTCCCTTCCCCTGGCCTGCTCCCCCCACAACCTCCAAATATGTAAGAGGCTTTCTTAGCAGCGTAGGCCCAACAGGATGTTGAGAGAAACGGATAAGAAAAAATAGTACATCAAACCAGATGAATGGAAAAAGCCCTGTTTCTTTTTATGCCTGTAACTTCAGGATTGTGAAAAAGAAATGGGTAAGAAAATTTCTTCTAAGTGAACATGCCGTTAAGTGTGTCTAAATTGTTTGTTCAAATTCTGGCCCTAAGGAATTAGCCCCAGTGCTTCCTTTTAGATACAGTACAGGGTTATGCACTGGCATTCTACTTTCAGGCCTTAAGTGGAGATGACTTCTGCTACTGGCTTATGTGCCCATCTGCCCCAGACTGTAAAGTAGGGTGAGTGGGTCAAGTTTAAGGTCTACAAGTTGGTCTATCCCAGTCCAGCTACTCCAAAAAAGGAGGTGGGCTTGGCTTTGGAGATTTTGGGCTCCCTGTTTGCTGCATGCTGGATGCTCGCTGAGTTAATGCTCTTGCCTACCATCATGCGAATGCTCTTTAGCAACTTCAACTATTGGCTCTGGAAAAGCCCTTTTAAATTAAGGTATTTCATTAACTGCCAGGGAATCAGTGGGGCGAGCTGTGAAAAAGGCAGTTCCATTTGCTTGTGTCTGGGAAGGAGTCTGCCTCCTGGCTAGCACAGCATCCCAGTTTCACACCCCATTAGCAGGGTGTCATCTGATTTCCCTTTCAACCTAAACCACAGCCCTGGGGAACCAGCCGGCCTTCCAGTTGCCTCTGGTGTGGTGCTTCATGGCTTCATGGTCTGACCTACTGGAAATGATCTCTCAGAGTTTCAGAAGAAGTGCTTCCACATTCAAATGTAACTAAGGAGACACATGGACAATGACAAATATGCATTGTATGATCACTTTGTATGTTGAGTTATAGAGCCTCTGGACAAACCTCCTGAAGACCAGTGTGTATAACTGATCATTTATAGTAATATTAGAAACACAGAAATAATAAAATAACTATGATTTCTACTAGTACAAATATTTATTAAATGGTACCATGCAAGAAAGATATTGTAGAGCATAAAGCATAAAACTGAAGAAGTCAAATTTGAGGAAAATTTGTTGAAGAATTATAATGTTGCCAGGAAAGGAATTCAGTTCTTTACCGTTATTCCTACAGAGTGTGTGTATTACAGAGAGAGAAAGAGAGAGATTAGATCCATTTGTGCTTTTTCAGAACTAATCATCGAGGAAGGTTAATTTATATGAGTGTCACAAAAAGTCATTTAAGAGTTTGAGGGGAAGCATAAGGGAGGTAATTATAAATTCAAAAAAAAGTTCATTTTTTTTGATTTTCTGAGGGCCTATGTTTTGAATAATGTTTTTGAGGTCAAGGTCCAAACTTGGCTTTGAAATAATTGGCCTGTTGCTGGAGTCAGGAGTATGACTTTTAGAAGCAAACATGCTAATCAAAACAACTTTCAGGAAGACTTTATGCTGTTCCAAGTCTACCCCAATGAGAGTTGCCCTCCAATAAGAGTTTGTCTAATGGATGGGCAGAGGATTGTATATTGAAAGATTGTGGCAGGCAATACTTGAACTTCTTTTTCCATTAAAGATGAAGAGGGACTTCTTGGAATTGCAATAAGAGAAATATAGGTTAGAATTCCCAGCTGAAAGCTGAGAGAAATATTGGTCAGAACTTCAAGAGGGCTAATGAGGCTCTTTCTAGAGCCCCCTATGGCACAGAGATGCTAAGCATAGCTTTATGCAGAAGATTCTGCATAGCCTAGAAACTTAATGCTCTGTTTCTTACTCCCCTTCACTTACTACCTGCTTAAGTCACAACATTAAAGGTACCAAATCCCTCTGAGTTATAGAATATCTTGAAATTAAAGTCAGTACACTTTGCTATTTGAGGACACAGGAGTCACTCAGCTTATATTACCTGAACCATTTCATAATATCAACAGGACACTTATAGCTTAGGAATTAGTTCATTTGGGAGTAAAAGAAAACCGCAAATAAAATGGCACAAACCATAGAAATTCAGAAAGTCCACAGGGAGGTACCCAGTTTGTGATGTTGTCTGAAGCCCCGTTCTCCTCCTGGCCTGCTGCTTTATGGCCCACATGAAGAGATGGCTCCCTTCTCATTCCTTCCCTTGGCACTGCAAGAAAGCTTGCCCATATTTCTCTCTCCATCTACCTTCTGACCTAACCTTGTCTTCTTGTGGGTGCCTACCCCCACCCCATGGCTAGGCGTGCCCCTTCCTGTGAAGGTCTGGGAGTTTAACAAATTATCTTCAGGGGCAGTGGTCTCGTGACCTGTTGGTTTCTTCATAACTGAAAGATAATTAAATCTACATTTTAAAACAGTTATGTCAAATTACCTGTGCTCTCCTGAGAGTAGAGAGCTGATGAATGAAGCACCCCTCATTTAGTTGCTTTTTCAGTAGGACAAATAGCACCAGGCTCTGTTTCCTGGGAAATGCACCCATTTAGCTTCTAAGGAAAGAAAATAATTTTGACCCTAGAGAATTGTTCTTGCACCTCCCAGTAGCTTAGCAAAGAGCTGGCTCAGTTTAGTGAGCAATGCAAGCCCGTGTTACCCCCGCACTGCCCCGCTGTCGAACAGGCTGATTCTGGGCCTTGAGTGCCAAAGAATGCCTTCCTAATGAGGACACTTCTGTCACAGTATAGTGTCCAGTATTATATTCGTCTCGGTATGCCCTGGCCCTCATTCCCGCAAATGTTTGGAGTTTGATGGTGGTAGATGCTGATGTGCTGTCTATACGTTTTCATCACCTGTACATTATGAAATTTTGCCATCTTAGACCCTCTGGCTGGAGAGAGACTGCTCCTCTGAATGTTAGCCAATTCTTGGAGCTAGCAGCCTTGATATCTAGAACCACATCTCCTCTGACTAGCCATGGCACCGGAAGGCCCTATTCCTGTTCCATAGTCATCCCAGGGCCAAGTCCTGGGTGGCTAGGGATCACCCAGCCTAAAGCCTAAAGACATCATCCCACCCAGCCGAGCCTGAACTGGTCACCCTGCCCTGCCTTGGCTTTCCAAGGAAGCCCCGTGCAGGCACAACCCAATTGCTGCCTTTCTCGTATCTTCTGCCTGCGGGCCATGCTGGTGTTGTCCATGTAGCCATGTGTCTCTCGTGTCTGGGATTGTGAGTACCATGCATTTTGCCTCCCAAGCTTTCCTAGGTTCCTTCTTGCAGCTCCCCAGACTGAACACCTCGAATACAAGGCAGCAGACCGTGGGGCGTGGGGTTCCTGTGTGTCTGCCCAGACTGAGCTGGAGAGCTCAGGGAACTGTGTGCCCTCGGCTACTTCTCTGTCTGTCATCCCCCCCCCCCCCCACGAACCTTGTTTTCTGTCTGTACCATGTGGCACAAGTGATGTGTGTCCCTGACCCTTTGTAAGACAGTTTTCAAACACTGATCATTAACCACGCCTGCATTCAAGGATAAAGAGACTTCTCTGGTGACAGGAAGTTAATTTACTCCTCTGATAGATGGTGGACTAATAACACATGGTGGAACCGTTGCTTTCTTCCCACCTAATAAATATTCCGTGAATAATTGAAGCTGATTGAATTAGGCAGGTCACAAAGCTTCTTCCTCCTTTACTGGGAACACAGCCAGAGCTGTGCTTTAGGAGACACGTGCGCATGTGCTCGCGCTGACACACTCCTTGGCAGAAAGAAAGTGGAGGAGTTAGAAAGGCAAAGAAGAGCAGAAAGAAGTCCCAGAGGAAGGAAATATATCAGTGGATTGTACAAAAGGAGCAGTGATCTATTCCCCAGAAGGAGATGATGCTCTTTGTGCTTTGCACTTCCTGTTTCTTTTTTGATCTGACATGAGTAACGTGGGCAGGGAGGGGAAGCTGATGCCAGTCCAGAGCCTTGACCGGGGTAGTGGTGCTGCCTTTGTCATCCCCTCCTGAGTGCCAGCGGGAGCAGCTTCCCCTGCCTAGTGGAGGAACAGGTCTAGTCTCCACACAGCCAGAACAGCTGGGATCAGAGATAAGGTGCAGGGTTTTCCTTTCTTGGCTCAGTGCTCTGTCTTTTCAATTAGTACACCCACTGGGATGGGGTCGCAGAGATAGGGGTGTGTCTGCTCTGTTCTGAGCACAGAGCAGACCACACCAGGCTTGTGTTCTCCTTCTTCACAGGGAGAGGAGCGCCTTAAAGGCAGACCTGGGCGGTGCAGAAGAGGGAGGGCTCTGAGCAGGTGCCTGCAAGCCCTGCCCACCCAGTGACTATGCGATCATGGGTAAAACTTACCTACTTCAGGAGAGTTTTGTATGCTGAGGATCCAGTGGTGGACAGGGGAACTTTGATTCTAGTGGTGAAGATAGTCTAAGACAGGTAAAGAGAAAAAAGAAAGGTTAGAAAATTATAATAAAAAGTGTAAAGGAAACACAAAGTTTATGAGAGTGATGGGGGAGGTGGGGAAGAGTTTCTGAGTTGGGAACTCATGTCCTAGTGGGAGTGAGACAGACAGACAGACAGACCCACACACCATAAAAAGCTACGAAGAAAATAAATGAGGCCCTTTGGGAGGGAGAGGCAGGGGATGATTTTAGGCAAGGAAGTGATATAATTCAGTTTATTTTTTAAGAAGTTCATGTCACTAGTGATTTTTTAACCTGTATAAATGGAAATATTAGTAGCACTGACTTCAGATGGTTGTTTGAGGATTACATGAAAACTAAATATAAAGTACTTAGCTCAGTGTCCAGCACACAGCAGGTTTGGGCAGATTATCTATTGTGGTTGTTCATCTACATGCAACTCTTCCTCTTGGAACTCTGAACTCATTTCATTCTAACTTTGGTGGTTTCTGGCCTGAGAACTGGGAGCTGCCTTGTAGGAACAAGGTGAAGTGAGGCTATTTGTTGACCTGTCTACCTGCCTATTCCCTATCTTAATCATCTTTATATATAAATGGAGTAGGTAGAGGTAGAATCAAGATTTTTCCCAGAACATGAATTTGAATCTGGCCTAATACTCAGACAAATGGGCAGTCAAGTTTCAAAATCTCAGACTTTTTCCTGATTGTAATGATCTTTCTCTAAGACCTGTGAAATGTCTGCCTTAGTCATAAAAGTGTCATGAATCAACCACAGAAACCCATCTTTAAGGTCAACCTTTTTTACTTTCTAGTGAACTCTCTTCCACCTGTCTCTCTGCCATGGGGGCTGATCTGTGTGGCCTCTGTTCTCTCTGACTTCTGGGTGGGCGGATGTCCCAGAGGTCAGCTTGCTTGTCCCTCTGCTCGCTTCCAGTCCAGGTAGAAGCAACCACCTTCTTGTAGCAACAGCCTCAGCTCCTACTGGGGTCATCCCCTTCTATACTGTGGGTACTCTGGGTTCAGGTGACTCCTCTTTCTTCTTAAACGTTCAGGCACAGAGGTTGTGGCAATTTCTTGTTACTGCTACCCTGAGATGTTGCTCATTTCCCATCATTGGTAAACAGTTTCCTCATTAAGTTCTCTCTAATCATCCCTTTTAGTGTGTGCCATCTGTTGCCTGCTGGGTCCATACCCATGCACCCTCAAAGATCAAATGTTTTCAAAATGGACCCTTGTTATAGAACACTAGCCAGTTAACTGCAGTGTTACAGAGCACATTTCAATCATTCTAGGGTGGAGTTATGTTCATTATTGGTACTATTCATTGCTGTTTAAAATATTTTCAGAAAATTCACATTATGATTCAGCTCTGGAATGAAGTAATTGTGCATATCAAGCATTAAATAGAGTAACGAGGCA
Organism: Scalopus aquaticus; assembly: GCA_004024925.1. Lineage (NCBI taxonomy): Eukaryota > Metazoa > Chordata > Mammalia > Eulipotyphla > Talpidae > Scalopus > Scalopus aquaticus. Next base: position 50,413 of record PVIJ01006556.1, read on the forward strand.
TAATTTGAAGTTAGTGAAGCAAATATCCATCTTGGCAGAAAGGAGACAATTCTACATTTTTAAAGGACTTGATGGCACTGAAGAAAGGGAGATGCTCACAAGTGGCTGAAACTCTGCGACGTGTGTGCAAAGGGACTGCCCCCAGTGGACAGGGGATGTAGCTAACAATGGTAGCAGTCCCCAAATCCCTTAGAATAAATCAAAGAAATTTCAAAGAAGCAGGAGGTGGCGTTGCTGATGCACAGTGCTTTTTCTTCCGTAGTAGAACATAAAATAATGGCATGTTCTACTTATTGCTGACATCTTAGATTCAGTGAAATGTGGTGTTGCCTAGAATGCTATTTTCTGATCTCTACTGCATTTATTGACTCCATCCTATCCCACGAGTGTATGGGAGAGATAAATAAAGGCACAGCATTCAGCCCCAGGTTTGTGACAGATGTGCTACTCAGCACTGCCCCCTCCATCCCCATACTCTATAGGTTTTTATTGGAGGGTTGATGAATTTTTGACTCTCCAGGGGGGTCTGAAGACTCTTGGAGTGGCAGTAGTAGAATGGAGAGGGCATAGTTGCTGGGCAATAATTTTCCTGAGTTCTTACAACACTGGTCAACAAATTTTTATAAAAGTAGTGTTACTGAAATAAAATTAGTCATTTCCTATCAATTTGTATGTGCTCAACATGAATATGACAGTCAAATTCTAATTTTGGCTCTAGTTTTTTATATAATCTGCAATAAATGGATGTTTACATCACGAAATGCATGCCAGTAGTAATAGGCCTACGGTTAATACCTGTAAAAAATCAAGTCATAGACTACTTCTTAGATTTCTTCTCTTGTCTGTTGTACAGCTGTTCAGGAGCATCTCTGGGGAGTGTCCAGCAGTAGTCAGCCAGCATTGTAGTGGGCCATTTTCCCTGGTATCTTTGTTCCATGGATGCGATATCTTGATGAAAACGTTCGCCATGTTCATCACTAACCATACCACAGTTTTCAGGGAAGAAATCCAGATGGGAATGAAGGAAGTGGATCTTTAGAGACATATTGCAGCCAAGTTTCTGATGCTGCATCAGCATGTCTTCTACTAGTTCCTTGTAGTTTTCTGTTCTAACATTCCCAAGAAAGTTTGTAGACACTAGGTGAAAAGCATTCCATGCTTGTTTCGATTAACTCTGCAGCAAGTTGTTGAACCAGTCATCTTTGAAGAGCTCTCGAATCTGAGGACCCACAAAAACTCCTAGTTTAATCTTTGCTTTGCTGAATCGAGGAAATTTTTCATGCAGGTATCGGAAAGCTGGCGAGGTCCGGTCCATGGCTTTCACGAAATTCTTTATCAAATCTAGTTTGATGTGAAGGGGTGGTAGCAGGATTTTGTGAGCCTCGACCAGAGCTGGGTGCTGCATAGTCTTCTCTCCAACTGCTACATTTTGTTTGCGAGTCCATTCCTTCCGCAAGTAGTGCAATTCACTTGCTCGGCTATCCCACTCACATAAGAAACACATGTATTTTGTATATCCCTGCTGCAGTCCCATTAAAAGGGAAACTAGCTTCAAATCACCACAGATGTGCCAGCTGTACTTGTTATACTCAATGGAATTCAGTAGCTGCTTTAAGTTATTGTTTGTCTCTTTCATGTGGACAGCATGTGCTACTGGAATAGGTGGAAGATGGTTTCCATTGTGCAAAAGCACAGCCTTAAGACTCAGTTTTGAAGAGTCTAGAAATAGTCTCCATTCTTGTGGGCCATGAGTGATTTCTAAGGCATTCATGAGGCCCTCAATAGCGGAACAGAATACCAGAGTACTTTCCTTTCTGAAGAAAGGCTCCAACTGCTGGTGGCGCTGTCGATATAAAGGAATTGTGACATCTTCTAGAAAATTCCATTGTTGGAGTCTTGATCTTAGCATTTCTGCCTTGTTCTTGGGTAAGTCCAAATCACAAACCAGGTCATTTAGTTCTTCCTGTGTTAGTCTGTGTGGGGTTGATGATGCACCACAGTGAAAATCTGGATCACTGCATGCTGATGGAACAGGAGAAGAACAGGTCGGCTCACCCTTGTCCTCATCAGATGAATCAAGAGAATATTCTTCTGGTGGTTCTGGAATAGGTAGTCCCTCACCATGTGGAACTGTCTCAATGCAGATGGAATGTTTGGGTAGACTGTTCTCGACTTCTTTTGCTTCATTATTCCTCTGGGAAGAGGAGAAACCAAGCAGAAGTAACAAGTCTTTTTTTAAATTAAATTTAATTTTTAAAAATTTTTGTTATTCATATCTTTTACATTATTGTGTGTTCCCCATAGGTTACCCATCACCTATTCACCTGTGAAGCCATCACCATAATCTCTTGTGCTCCCCTCTTTCCCCCTCTTGAGCCCTTACCCGCCCCTCCTCCCCTGCTGAATGTCGCATTCTTATTTGGCTCCCCTATGTTCCTGTTATAAGTGAAACCATTCGATACTTTTCTTTTTCTTTCTGGCTTATTTCACTGATCATGATCCCCTCTAGGTCCATCCATGTTGCTGCGAATTGCATGTGTTTGTCTTTTTTGAATGCTGAATAGTATTCCGTTGTGTATATGTACCACATCTTCTTGATCCAGTCATCTATTTTGGGGCATCTGGGTTGTTTTCATACCTTAGTTATTGTAAACAGTGCTGCAATAAAAGTGCAGGTGCGTGTATCCTTTTGGATTAATGTTTTTGTGTCCCTTGGGTAGATTCCCAGAAGTGGTATTGCCGGGTCATATGGAAGCTCCATTTCTAGGAGTTTGAGGAAACGCCATACAGCTTTCCATAGTGGTTGGATCAATTTGCATTCCCACCAGCAGTGTAGGGGAGTTCCTTTTTCTCCACATCCTCGACAGCATTTGTTGTTACCTGTATTTTTAATGTGCACCATTCTCACTGGTGTGAGGTGGTATCTCATTGTGGTTTTAATTTGCATTTCCCTGATTATAAGTCATGTTGAGCATTTTTTCATATTCCTGTTGGCTGTTTGCTTTTCTTCTTTGGAGAAGTGTCTTTTTAGCTCTTCTGCCCATTTTTTGACTGGATTGTTGACTTTGTTTTTGTTGAGTTGTGTGAGCTCTTTGTAGATTTTTGTTATCAGTCCTTTATCAGTTGTATTATGTGCAAAGATCTTCTCCCAATTAGTAGGGTGTCTGTTTGTTTTGATTATTATCTCTTTGCTGTACAGAAGCTTTTTAGTTTGATATAGTCCCAGCTGTTTATCTTTTCTTTTAAGAAGTAACAGTCTTTTATGTGGTTGCTTGGCTCTCTCCACACCATGGGGACTGCAAACGGCATTGATGGTCTTTTGCCATTGAACCACTGTGAAAGCTGTGTTGTACATGTAGCACAGCATATATGCGGGGCCCAAGGCTTGTCTTGGTCCCCAACTTTGCATCCGAAGAAAAGATGATAAGCCTTCTTCACTTGAGAAGTGATACTTTTCTTCTGATTGGCAAATGTCACTTTCCCACATAGAGCAGAAATTGTCCACTCTATTAACACACTTATGAGGCATTACTGTTCTGTATTGTACCTAAATGGATAAAATAATAACAGCTCTATGGAACAGTTGCTTCACCTGTCTTACACAAAGTCTGAAATATTTTCAATGCTCAACCTTTCTGACAGGGCTTTCTATAGTCTACTGCTGATGTCAGCTTACTTCCGCAGCTGCCTGGCAGTAGTATTGCATTGCATCAGAAAATGATGCAATCAACTCTGGATGATGTGTGCATGATGGTATAATGCAATGCGATGCAATATTACATCATTCTAGGCTGATTTAGGATATTGTTGCAGTCCTACTGGATAAATTTACACGGTGAAACATACAAAATGAATTCCATGAAATATCTTCAAAATGAGAGCTGATAAAAAATTTTCAGGGTTATATTCATGTTTAGCACACCAAGGTACTATAGATTAGGGCCTTTTAAAGTCAGTAACGATCTCACTGTTGACCAGTGTAATTGGATGTTTTGTCTCCAAGTCTTGGTGGAATATCTGAGACTAAGCCTTGTAACTAATTTCAGAAAGAAATCAGGATGCAATCAAATAAATATTCAACAAATTAGGGACCTGTGACTGGAGGCACTACCGCTGCTTTCCTATAAGTTTGCAGTGGCCAAAACTGCCAGCTGGGTAAGCTAGTGAGGGAATTCCCAGCAAGTCCACTCCACAGATATGGGCTACCGAATCCTAGCACTGTAAGACTTGAGGTACTTAAACACACCTGTTTCCGCAAGTGATTGGAAATATGATCATTTAGTGCATATGTTTAAAAGAAAATATCTATTTTCAAATATAATCTTCTTTGGGGCCTTGCGTTAATGTATAAATATTGTGAGTATGGGCTGTGTTTTTGTCAGTGGCTTTGATTTTGTCCTCAAAATTGAAAAAAAAAAACTTCTATAAAATCAAGAAGTCTGTCAATGGGTCATATATGCAAAGGGGGAGCAGAATCTCTCTTCTCTTTCTCCTCTTTTTAGGTCTAATTGGTTGGTCATGTTGACTACTATTAAACCTCAGTTTACTGCATTGTCTCTGTGCTTTCCCTATACTCACAGTTTTGTGAACAATCCTCCTCATTGTATCTTATTTCAGTGGGTCATCTGCTTTGCTCTAGAACCCTTATGGTTGCAAGCTGGGTTCTTGCATCTCCAAGAGCAATGTCATCATTCACAACACTTATAAGTGAGGATTTGGAACTAGTTTGGTTTCCTTAACCCTGAATTTTGGGAGATTAAGTATACAGACTTGAGAATGATAATCTAATTCCTTTACCTCTTCTGGGTGTCCAGAGGTTTAGAGGAATTCAGTACATTGATTCTTGGGGGTTTGGGGCTCTAGGCTTGGGACAAGAAGAGAGATTTATTTGTACCGGGAAGTGTTACCTTTAGTGTTCATCTGAACAATGCAATTTCAGGATGACCATTTCCACATCTCATTCTTTAGCTCCCCTAACCCCTCCAGAACAGCAAAATCGTAGACCATCTCCAGACTAAAAATTAGTGTGAAAAGTTATTTTTGTCTTTCACAATCACCTGGATATGGAGTTTGATGCCTCTATCTTTCCAAACAGAATTAGACTTTAATATTTCATAGTCACAATTGCAGTTGTTATCTGAGTGGGAGTAGGACTGCTGTGGGCAGTTGCTGAGGTTGTGTACTGACACCTGTAGGGGGCGCCACTCCTATATCCTATTATGCAGTGCATCACCCGCACTCTGTAGAGGGAAGCTTCCAGCCCTGAGGTGGAATTTAGCCATTGCCCACACTGCCTCTGGCCCCTCTGCATTTTAAGCTTATGCCTCAACTTCAGCTGTCTGATTTACAGTGCTAAATTTTGCTTTACTTTTAGGTCTTTAAGTATACAATTAAACATTTCACTTACGAGGTCTTAATGTTTGAGGGTACTCTATGGTACGTTTAATTTTGGGAGCACCAGGATGAGGAGAAGGAATGCTGGATCTAGTGCTTGGGTCTGCTGCTGGATTCAAACCCTGACTGGACATCTGTGATTCCAGATTCTCTCAGGACACTCAGGTTTCCTCACTATAAAACAGGATTAATAGTGGCTTTTTCATAGGTTTCAATGGATGAACATGATTACATATTTGAAAGAGCCTGACACATAATAAATACTTAGTAAATATTGGTTTACTCTTACAAGGCAAAGCCCATAAAAGTGATATAGCTTCATATAATGCTGCTATACATGAATTTTCAGAAAGCCGAGCCTCTCCGATGCCAGTTAGAAATGTCATGTGACCACACATTGAGAGGCTTAGCTGCGCTGTTGGAGTCACATAGAGGCTGGCTGCCTATGGCACTCAGCTCCAGGGGCAGGAATCTGAAGTCCTCAGATTGTTCGTATGACTTCCCAGCTTGGGCTTTTCTCCCTTACAGCTTGAATCTTCCTTCCTCCCTCTTCTTTTCTTTTCCTTTTTCTTAAAAAAACATTTATTTATTTATTTATGCATAGAAGAACTGGGGTGTAGGCCAGAGTTGCGGGGGGTGGGGGAGAATGTGAGAGGATTCACCAGAGACAGAGTGGGGAACAGAACAGGTGGATCTGCTGAAATACACTGCTGAGGGGAGCAGCGGGCGAGACGGAGAGATTGGCTCTAGTTCACAGAGGTGTTAGTGCTGAGACTTAGCCCCTAGGCCACCAGGGAGCCCCTTGAGTCTGCCTTTCTATTAGCAGGGCCATCTAGTGAAGAGGCATTCCTGTTTGCCTCAGTGTTTATGATTAGAGAAGTCAGACTGTTAGGGCTGGGATCTTTCACCTTCTCCTGATCGGGGTATAGCACTTCTATTTGGAATTTATTGATGCTGGATATTGGGGGATGATATTGGACCTAAGTGTTTTCCCTTGATGCCACGAAGTTGGAGCCTCTCTGGTGAATGGATACTGTCAAACACAAGAAGTTCGAGGTCTCCTAAAGTAAGATGAAAACATCGGGTGATATCCTATGGACAGTCCCCTCTGCCACGGACTCTCACTTGTGGGCTTGCTCTGCCAACCTCTCAGACACTATAGCCGTGGTTTTCTATAGCCATGGAATTGGGGAGTCGGAATGAATGATGTTATAAAGTTGAGGAGGGTTTGACTTGAAAAAGGCCATCATTTACTCTGCAGATAGCTGTCTCCTGTTTCTCAAAGCCAAACCTTGCCATATTTTCCTGTGAGTCCAGGAACCAAAATAGCCAATGAGGACTGGTTCCAGTGACAAGGTAGCTTTCATCTTATAATGCTTTGTACTCTGGACAGCAGCTTTGCCGCTATAATCTTGGCTCTCATATAAGCTCAGTGAGGTGGTTTGGGAGATGTCGTTTTCTTTATTAAACAGCTGTAAAATCCTAGAAGGTAGTAAATGTCTAACCATGATCTCATAGCATATAAATGCTTTCTGGGTCCTACTCTAGTTTCTCTCTTTTTTAAAAATTTGTTTCTTTTGTACTAAACTATCATTTTGACTATATTAAAAAGATTTAAATGAGCATTTAGTGCTTATATAATGTGTGCCCATACTTTAAATTTATTTACTTAAATATTTACTTATATATGTATTTTACATCACTGTTCATTTTTGCACAGCATATGCTTTCTCCTACCAGGGGTAGTCCCTGTAGCTTCCCACCACCCGTTCACCCGGGCACCATGCCCATAGCCTCTTGTGCTCTTCCCGCCCCTGTTTTGATCCCTCTGTCTCCCCCTCCCTTGCAGAATATCGTGGCTTAAAGTTTTAAAAAGTACAAAAGGATAAGAGAGAAAAATAAGTCTTCTTTTCTCTTTCTCATGCCCTCAGCAATGTAGTGTCTTTCTGGTGCAGTCACCATCCCCCAACTCACCTACACATAAATGCATATCACCCCACTCCTCGCAGGACTTAAAAATAAGGCACTAAGAAACACCCTAGAGCAGTGAGCAGGGAGAAGTTGGTAACTGAGCTCTTTTGGTGTTTTATAAGAAATGTAGCTAATTGTTGTAGCTTAGTTTTGGGGATCGATCTCTAAATGGTCTAGTTTAGCTTTTGAAATATAAAAGACAATTGCTTTGCATGTTTAGAATTTGAAACGAATAGGCATTTCATTAAATATTTTTTTTTTTAATTGAGGTAACCTTGTTTTACATCATTGTTTGTGCTTTGAAAGTATAGACTTCTCCCCCTCAGGTGTGGCTACAACACTGACTGCACCCACAGCCAAGATGCCCATTGCCAGCAGCATGAGACAGGCAGGCAAGACGAAGGCTTACTGGGGAGCTGCTTAGTGGTGCTGCTAATACTAATAACAGAAGGATAGTTGTTATTAAGATGTTGACTAAATGCCAGTATTCTAAGTACTTTTTGTGTAATGTTTCTTTTAATACTTATAATAATAATATGATAAAGGTACTATGATTATCCATTTTATCACTGAGAAAACAGTCTCAGAAAAGTTAAGTTAATTTGCCCAAGGACACAAAAATGTTAAGTGTCAGAGCAGAGAGTAAAAGCCTGACTTCAGGGCTGACATTCTTCACTCTTTTATCAGTGTGAAGGAAAGAATTCTCATAACCTGAATAGCTCCTGGGGATAACTTCATCAAGCAAGCCAAAGTATTTGGATAATGTGTCCTTTTTACTTCTGGCTTTATTCTGATGCTTCCATTGTCACTTCATCTTAGTCTGTTGTTGCTTTCTGCTTGGAGTCTTTCTCTTCTACCTAAGATTATGCTCGAAGGTCAGGAATTTGCTTTCAGGTCATTTCCCATCTTCTTTCTCAATCCCTAACTCTGGACTGTATGAGCTTTCTTGCTGGTTATAAGTCATCACTGTTTTCTTGAACATAGACTCAGCAGGGTGGGATTTGAGAAAAGACAGTTGGAGAGAGACGTATGATATAACGGAAAATTGGGCTTTTCATTCTTTGTCTGAGAACTAGCTCTCCTACTAAAGCCTCATGTTCTATAATGTCACAGCGTGTCAACTCTGACATAGTGTGTTGTTTCTAGATGTGCTCTCAAACCCTCTGAGGCAAAGGACCAGGTCCCAATCTATCACACCGATGCTAATATGCAGTTCACAGCACCTGAAATTCATCAAGGGATCCCACACCTGGACTGGTTCACACCTTGTTCAATGAGATGAGACCTCTGATGATCCACTTGGATGTCGGGTCATCATCAAATTGTGATAGACGTTTCTAGGTGCTGATTGTCTTTGTAAATCAACAGTTTGGGGACTAGCAGTTGTGTGAGGACCACACTTTGAGGATTTCTGTGTGACCTGATTGGCCAGTGATAATGAGTGCTAACATTGGCTGCCTCAATGGGAGAATTAAAATCAGCACTTTTGTTACAGGGCAGGGAGAGGGACACCCTGCAACCCCCAAACCTGCCCGCTCGAAATAGGTTCTGCCATCTGCCGCATCAATACAAAACATACAAGGCCTTTAGTGGAAAGAAACTTTAATACAATTAGAAAAGACAGAGAAGACAAAGAATATAGTTTCTAAATCAAGCACCCAAAGTTACCCAACTCCTCATGGGTAAGAGTCCACCCAAATGGGATTGGCCCAAAGCAGGCCTGAAAGCCTGCCACAGGTCTGAAACACCTTTCCGCAGGGACCCATAGAAAAGGTTCAGAAACAGCCAGACAATTCTGGGAGGAAAAGAACAAAATCAAAATCCACATCAGCGTTGCCATTTTTAACCTCCCCATGGGTCTCTCACCCACATCTCTTTCAATCAGTCCAGGCCAGTGCAGCTTCTTCACATGTCTCTCTGCTCCTTGGGCCTCTTCTGGCCTCCATCCTGCTTCCTTCTTCTATCTGTTCTGTGTCTCTCCTTCTCTCTTCTCCAGATTCTTATCTCTCCTGTCCAGCTCCACCCTCCCTTGGGTGGGGCAGGGAACCTGGAACACTCCCCTTTCCTGGGGACCACCCTGTTACACTTTCATCATCTTATTTTGTCACAACTTTTCATGAGAAGAAACCTTCAGATTTATGGTCCCTCCTTTTGCCTTTCCTTTTTTTGTGTGTGGGGAGGGAGTAGATAGATTGTTATAGTTTGTATATGAATCTTCCAGAACAGATAATCATGTTAAGAAGGTAAAATAAAATTGCCCATGTATTTGAGCACCCAGATTTCACTCTTATGTAAAATTATGTTAAAAAAAAGAAGAAAAGAAAAAAGCATACAAAATCATTGTGTGCCAGCTGGCTGGGAAACACAGGCATACTAATATATCAATATTGATATATATGTTGCTTGAGGTAAAAGGCATAAAGAAAGAGACAATGTATATAACCATTACATTTCTAAGAAATATGAAGTAAAAAGATGAAATCTTTGGGTAAGCTCTAGGTCTGCACAGAGAACCTAGATTTTCTATTCCTCAAAGTTACTTAGTTCGTAATATACAGAAATAATTTAATGCCCTTTCAGAAGCCTATATATAGCCCAAGCTTTCCTAAAGCTTCATATTTTATGAAGGCACTGAAAATGCCAACCCAT
>PVIJ01006556.1:60526-91178 GCA_004024925.1 Scalopus aquaticus
AAATGTCAATAGCCACTGATAAGGCAGGGCGCCACAGCCTGGCATCCTGCAGCTGTAAAACCTTCAAGGACTACAACCTGAGATAAGCTTCCTCCGGGCAACAGTAAAAACTTCAAAGTCTATTGACTCCTCCGCCAGAGGCAAAAGGCTTCAGGGACACTAAAAGATAACCACCCTGGCCATCTGCTTCACGACCACCACCCCCCCTTGATGTATTACCAAAATCTGTCTAGTTGCTGAATTCCTTTGTATCTGTAACTGCCTTTATAAGCTGCACCAACTCTGTGCTGGGCGTCTCCATTTAGCCGACCAGACCGCTGCGTCGGTGCTTCAGGCTATTTGGGACCCTAGCTCGATCTAGCAATAAACCACCGCTTTGTTATTGCATCGGACTGACTCTGTCGTAACTCGGACCCATAACGTACTTTAACAATGGAGCAGGGGCTTCTCTCCTCTTCCCCACCCATTTGTGCCACAGTTTTCATGGATTTCTTGCTAGATGTCATAGACAAAGGCCAACGGGTAATCCAGAGCTTCCTCCCTGTCCTGCCTGAAGTGGGTCTGGCAGATGCTTTTCTTCTGGGTCTCCTCAGTCCTGCAACGGCCCCGGGGTCCCAGAGCGCCATCTTCCCTGGCCTTGGGCGGCTCGCTCCTCTGCAGGCTGCTCAGCTTCTTTTGCCTGCTTCAACCTCTTGTTCTTTCCCTTATGAACCTTGGGCGCCTATTTGGCGGTCCTCTTCTTGACCTAACAGCTGTTGGATGCCCTGCCACTGGCTGGCTACGCTGGTGACGACTCTGAGGCTGAGGAGAGTGCTCTAAGGCAGCTTCATTACCCCTTGGGTCAGTGGACCCAGTTGCCCAAGCTCTGCACCTCCACATTCCCTTTACCCTCAGCATAAGGAGCCCACAAGCCCTGTACACGCAGCCCTGTGTGTCTCCGGCTTTAGGCAGGGGGCTGCAATGATAATTTGGGAGAGATGATGGTTGCTTGAATCAGGGTGGAAGTGGTTGAAACCCACATCAAGATGAAATACAGTGACAGTGCCACCTCAAGGACTAGAGAGGATGCTGCTGCTTTGGGGGTTGTGAGATGTGCCCAGAAGGAATTTTTGGTGACCAAAATCCTTTGTAGGAGGAGAGTGGTTTCCATTAAAGTGTTAACAGCAATAGTGACAACAATAGAAAGATAAAAAGAGAGCTCAAGTTCCACACATTGCTGAAGGGCATTTGAGTCAGTTCTCAGTTTATTCCTTCTCAGGCCCATGTCCACCTCGTGTTACTTGATAACGCACCTAGAGCCTTTACACAGCTCTTTTGCGGGCAAAACAATGAACTTTGTCAAGAGAAGGCATTGGAGGGACACTGTGGGAGAAAGAGGGCTTTCTTCATGCTTCCAGCATGTTCAGCTTCTGGGTATTACATTTCCATGAGAAGATTAAAATTCCCACTACACAGAAATAATTCAGAAACAGCCCTTCACAGCAATTAGGGGAGGGAAAACCTTAGGCTCTTTGAAGGAAGCAGATCTGATTCTAGCCTCTTGCCTTGTTTTCCTTCAGTAACATAGCACAGCCCCAAGGAAAAGTTCTTGTTTCTTGAATGTTTGAACTGCCTGAACACATCTTAGTTAGAATAAATTGGTTTAGCTTGTGGAAGCACCTTGGGAGCACAGTGTAGCTGAGAATTTGAATATGTCCTCAGTTTTGGAAGACAGGCCTATAATAAGGACAAGCCTACTGTTGTTGTGGGACTTCATTTACAAGACTTTCCAATCATGCCTGCAGTTTGGACAGGTTGGCGTGCTAGGGTGTATGATGAGAGATAACCAGACCCAAAATAAACAAGCAGTAGGACACATTTTGAATTTCAATGCATATTAAAAAATGTTACCATAGCTGGGGACTGTATTTCAAAGAGAGGTAGAAATAGAAAGGTAACTCTATTTGCTCGCAATGATGTTTCAGTGCAATAAAGATAGATGACAGCTGTGCTGGAGGGCTGTGAGAGTTGCATTCATTTATTTTGCAATCCGTGGGGTGTGGGGATTAAGAGCACGGACGGGGTGAGTTTGACTCTGTCACTTACCAACTGAATGATTTGGGGCAAGCTGCTTACCCTATCTGTGCCTCTCTTTTCTCAACTATAAAATAAGACTAACAGTAGAATCTATCTCGTCAGGTTATTGTGAGGATTAAATAATGAGTTGAATGCATTTCGAAAGGTTGGTGGCACGTAGTAAGTGCTGTGTAAGGTGCCCTGCACTTACCGTTACTCGTTGGAGACTGGTAGACAGGAATTGCTGGCGATCACGATATGGCAGACACGTGGCCAGCCTGACCCCGCAATAATTCTTAATCCCTTTTCTCTTTGACTTTCACCAGAGAATCAAGAAAAACCTACATGTTCTCCTCCATTGTCCTTGCAGGCAGAGATGGCCAATTTACACAATTACAACCAGGGAAACATAAGTGTGTGCTTATGGGACAATTTCTCGGACTGATTTTTCTTTCCCTAGACAAGGAAAATTGCAAACTGCACTGCTCACCCCTCTTCTTGCCTTGAACACTGACGTGGTCTCTGCAATGACAGCAGGCAGTTGTCAACCATGAGGCTGAAAGGGACTGAGACCAGAACAACTTGGGGAACAGGAAAGACTGAGACATGGGACAGTGAATAGGAACCGAGGGAACAAAACAGCTCCCAGGAAAATAGAGTGTTTTACTGAAATGGCTGAGCTGGCCACCACCTAGAGTAAGATCCAGTTACAGGATAATTAGGGAACAGAAAAACAACCACCACAAAACTTCCCGACCACCTAGTGCCTAATAAATAGTCTGACATATTGGACAACAGAAAATCAGACAGCATATAGTCATAGACAGGGCTGGAATAAAACAGGATCCTCTCTTGGACCTCCTGCTGTCAGGAGTTCTTTCCTCCTGCTTCAATAAATCCACAGTTGCTTGCTCTCACGTTTGGTGTGGCGGCTGTTCTTCTTCAACCAGCCTACACATCCGGACCCACAAAGATCCACTCTCTTAACAAGGTGACACACAAGCAGAAACCAAGAGCATCTGAGTGACACCAGCTCTAAGATCCCGAAGCTGCTGAACCAGCGTCAGCGCCTACATGCCATGGCACTCCTTGCTTGCAAGCTGCGAAAGTCAAACTCTGTAACTTAGTTCAAAAATCATTTTTAATTGACACAGGGTAGGTGCTCCAGATTCATCCTAATTCTTTCCTTCTAACTGCTGAGTTTTAATAATGTAGTAGAATTACTTAGGGCCCGATTAGTGATTAAAAATCTCTGGCGGTGGGGTCTCTCAATCTGCATGACCAAATTCTCCTGATGCACATGACATCTGCCATGAAATCTGACCTGATGTACATGAAATCTGCCAAACGTTGTCCTCAGGTGAATTCCTTTTTTGCTGGATACTCACTGAGCACTCACTAAGTGCTATGTTCTGTTAGAAACTGGATGCAGAGATGGATAAAACAAACAACTTTAACTTTGAGGAGCTTACATTCTGGTGGTGATGTTAGTACAAGGTGGTAATTATTAAGAAAAAAGTGTTAGAGCAGCGGGTCAAGAAACTCTACTGGAGAGAAAGGATATTTGATTTTGCAGTTCTGGTAGATGTTTTTACTAGTTTTTTTTTAAAAGATTTATTTATTTATGCATACAAAAACTGGGGTATAGGCCAGCGGTGTGGGGTGGTGAGAGGATTCACCAGAGACAGAGTGGGGAGCAGAACAGGTGGATCTACTAAAGTACACTGCTGAGGGGAGCAGCGGGCGAGGCAGGAGAGGTCTGCTGCGCCATGTGGGTTAGCTCCTTGACTGGGCATCTAATTTGTGTAGCAATGGCTGCGGATAGCTTCGTAGTGCTGTGGTTTAACCCGTTGCGCCACCAGGGAGGCCTGTTTTTCCTTGTTGGTAAAGTTACTGATGGGAAAATAAGGCTATTTCATATTGATTACTTTTAGTTTCTTAGTGATTAAAATCACTATTTTCCCCCTTGGTGGTTTCCTGGGGTAAGGTGGACAGTCTATTTGGATAATTCAAGGAGTATAAATCGATCACTGCACGGGAAAAGTTGCAGTCATTGGTATCCTTGGTCTGAGGCAGTTGGGAGGGGTAGGGTGGTGGTGGGGGTGGGGGTGGGGCTGGGAAGGAGCGTGCCAGGAACAGGAGGTCTGTGCCTTTCTCTACGATCCTGCTGAGACTGAGGTGAAGACTTGGAGGCAGGGGCAGAAGGATGACGGCAGCAACCAAGGAGGCTGAAAATATTGCCAATGAAAGAAGTTGAGAGAGGAAAGTTCTTTTTCTGGTTCCTAAGTGGTACCATGTCAGCCTGGTACTTTGCCTAACTGCACAGAAAAGCCCTGACTCCAGAGGGAGACTAAAGCAGGTAATGAGAACTGTGGCTCTAGCGATGCTGTCCATTCATCCTCCCACGGCTTTCAAGCTGTGGAAATAAACAAAGACCACCCAAGTGAGAACAAGCCAAGGCTATTCAGAGTTTGCTATAGCAGAGGAACCAGGCACCATCACTGAGTTTGGCAGAGATTCAAAGGCAGGAAGGGGCATGGGAAAGTTTTCTTGTGGAGGAACGGGAAGGCTCCAGCTATATCCTGGTAGGAGGTCGTTGGCATGGGGAAACTCAAGGCAGGCCAAATAGGACTGCCGCCTTTTTGGTTTTCTATGGTTGGTTCCAAGTTAAAAGCAGCATCAAAAGATTAGAGAGGCTGGAAATTATTGACCAAATTTTAAAGCATTCTGGAGGGATGGCTGCAGAGGTTGTGAGTTGACCTGGAATGTTTGCTTTAGAGGTTATGGATCAGAATTCTCTTTTAGTATATGGTCAGGCCATTGTACACTTAGGGCTTCAGTTTCTCAAAGACTATGGATTCTCTTTCACATAAACTAGTTTGTGTTGGGTATGTGTTGTTTGAGATTGAGAGTCCTGATACTACAAAGGAGTTTGGGGACAATTTGAAAATGAGCTTGGAAGTTGGAGGGCTGGGTGGGTAAGCAAAATTAAGCCCAGAGATGATAATCATCAATTTTGGGTATCTATTTTCTACCAAGACTCTATATATGTGACATCTCATTTAATCCTCATCAACCTAAGACATTTTTCAGATGGGGAAATGTTCTTATGGTAGGCAAGTAAGTTGCCTCAAGTCACACAATGGCAGAGCCAATGATTGAAACTTGCCTTCTATTTTGAGATCCAATGTTTCTACTCTCACTTTATACTACTTGGATCAACTAGGAAATGTGATTTTCTCCTTCCAGCTCACCAGATGGTGGCCACTGTTCTGTGAGATTCAGAAAGACATGTACATGTCATCTGTCTGCAGGTTTATTGCATCATATTTACAGAATTCCTATGAACATGTGTTAACATGTCCCTTGTGGCTGATTTATTGGGTGGATGTCTATTTGTGACTTTGCCTTTATAAAGAACCATTGCCATATTGGTGAAAACTTAATTTGGGATCCTTGACCTGACTCTTTTCTGTTCCCAGCAGTACATGTTGAAACTCATACAGTGTTCAGAAATGAGCTGTTGATGTTCACACTGATTAGGATAGGCAATTCTTCCATGTAAATTGATCAATAAAGCTCATGTAAGTCAAAAGCCATTATGTCCTGTTGTTAGTAGGTATGTGTTAAAATTAATGAACAAAAATAAGAAAAAAATTATCAATTTATTATTGAAGGAGTATTTGGTGGGAAAATTATTTGCAAGTTTGAAGAAGAAAATCTGTCCCTTGGGAAGGCTGTGAGACAGGGAGAGAAACAGTCTTCATAAGAGTGGAGGAGTTCCTTAGAACCAAATAGAAATGACCTGACCTACTTCAAAGTCTCCTGTTTTCATTAGGGCCAGGTTGCATAGCCTTATTCAAGAAAGAATCTGTTTTTTCTTTTCTTCTTCTCCGTGGATGATTAGGTAGACTCAGTGCTTTCTGGATCTGGATGGAAAAATTAAAAACAAACTCATTTTTCCTCTTATGTAAGATCCTTGTTTAGATCTCTTCCCCCACTTAAAATCGTGAGCTGTGGACTATGTGAGTGAGCTGTGTGCCATGCACTGAGTGCAGTAAGCTATGTGCAGTATACTGTGTACAGTGTGCTGTGTTTAGTGTGCAGTGCACATGAGTTGTGTGTAGTGCGCCTTGGGTTGCGAATGAGCAAAATGCAGTGTGCTGTGTGAAGTGGTCATGAGATGGTCATGTTAACATATGTAATGGTCATGTCAGCATTGTGTGATGCTCTTGCCAATTTCATATGATTATCAGGCTAACAGTTTGTGATGGTGATGTGATGATCATGCTAATTCCATGTGATGATCATGCTAATGTCATGTTATGGTTATGTGATGGTGATGTTAATGCCACACGATGGCCATGCTAGTGCCATGTGTTAACCACACACCGGACATTTGATAGATGTACCAATATCATATGATGGTCATGCTATTATCATGTGATGGTGGTATAAATATCATATGATGGCATGCTAGTGCCATGTGATAATGGTTGTCATGTAATCACCATTATAATGCCATGTGATAATGGTTGTCATGTAATAGCCATTATAACATCATGTGATGTTTATCTTAACATCATGTGATGGTAATTTGATGAGCTTGTTAATGTCAGGGGATGGTCATGCCAACATTATATGATTTCACTGCTAACATCTTCTGATTTCCCTACTAACATCATATTAACATCACACACAATCTTGTTAACAGCATTTGATGGTCATGCCAGCACCACATGATGTTCCTATTAAACCAGGCAATAGTCACATGAGCCACGCTAACACCATGTTAAGTCACACCAATATCATGTGATGATCATGCTAAGATACTGTGCTAGCCAAGTGAATGTCATATGATGGTCATGGGAATATCATGCAATGGCCATATGATCATCATGATAACATAATTTAATGATCATATTAGCATCACCAATCATTGTGAGAATGTCCTGATGGTCATACTGATGTCATGTGATTGTAAAGTATATGTCAGTTTCTGACCAAATAAATCTGGTTAAACTGGCTCTGATCAGATCAAACTAGTTCAAGCTTGTTCTGATGGGATAAAAACTGTTTAGACCAGTTCTAAAAATTCTGAAGATATAAAGCTGGATCAAACAAATTCTAATAGATATAAATGTTTCAAAAGTGGTTCTGACTGGAAGAAATCAATTCTAACTGGCTAGACCTGTTCTGACCTGTATGTAGTGAGCTGTATGCAGAGCACAGTGTGTTGTGTTCAGTGTGCAGTAGCTGGGAGCAGCGAGAGATGCACAGTGAGTTGTGTGCAGTGAGATCTATGCAGTGTGCAGGGAACATTTTTTTTAGGGGGGTCAGAGCTGATTTGTACAGTCAGAACAGGTTTGAACCAGTTTGAACCAATTTGAACTGTTTTTATCCAATCATAACCAGTTTTATCTGGTCAGAATAGGTTTGAAACAACTTTAACCAGTTTCATCTGGTCAGAACTGGTTTGAATTGATTTTTATTTTTTGTGAGAACCAGTTTGAAGTGTTTTTATCTGGTCAGATCTGGTTTTATCCAGCTCACCAGATGGTGGCCACTGTTCTGTGAGATTCAGAAAGACATGTACATGTCATCTGAGAACCGTGCCATCTGAGAACCATCTGAGAACCATGTCACTCAGAACCAGTTTGAAATGCTTATATCCATTCTGAACCAGTTTGATCCAGTTTTAGTCATTCAGAACCGGTTTGAACCAGTTATAACCTGTCAAAACTAGTTTGAGTCAGTTTTATGTCTCTAGCAGGGTACTCTTAGTCTCCAAGCTATAGAGAATTTTTAGTATTTATATGATTTGATAGATTTTATATACTTTGGCACATCAATATATTCTAGCAGGGGGAGGGCAGATGCACCTGGAGGGGTTAAAGTGGTGGTAGTCTGGGGCCTCCCTGGTAGTGCAGTGGTTAAGTGCTGTGCTGTGGAGCTGTAGGGAGTGGTGACGTGAGTTTGACTTCCGGCCGGGGAGATTCCCATATGACACAGCAGGCCTCTCCTGCCTCACCCACTGCTCCCCTCAGCAGTGTATTTCTGACAACCTGTCTGTGCTGCTCCCCACTCTGTCTCTGGTGAACCCTCTCGCCACCCCACGCCTCTGGCCTGTACCCCAGCTTGTATGCATAAATAAATAAATCTTTAAAATAAAAAGTGGTGGCAGGCTGGTCCAGATCCTCAGATCTTGAGAATCTGTTGTAGTCTATCATGTGTGAATTTGGTTAACACCTCATTAAGTTATTAAAATGAGAGAATAAAAAACTGAATCAAATAATGGCTGCATTCCTGGGACAATTTCCCACAGATGGCTGAGTGAGTCTAGTAAACAGAATAAAACAAAACAAAAATCAAGGGTATCATTTGGCCTGTCTGTTGATGGTAACCTCTAAAATTTCATATTCCCTTGTTAATGACTCGGAAATGGGATAACTAACCAGCCGATCTTCCTGCAGTAATTAGTATTGGTTTCAGCAGTTGGTAAAGCAGCTATTTTATGATAATGGATAACTAAGGCTACCCAGGAGCCTCCACTGGATCCTGTCTGCTCAAAGTCACAATGACTTTGGGGAGATTTTACCTAATATCTGTAAAGATAGAAGTGGGTTCAAGATGATGATATGCAAACTTCAATGTCCAGGGTAAATATTCATGTTTTTTGGAAGTGAGCAAATTTTGACTTACTTTAAAAATTATGAAATTTTTTCATACAAAGAGATGAGTATCAATAATATTAAGAATAGCAAAATAGCACCCAGATGCTCACCATTCAGCTTAAAAACTAGAACATTACTGATAAGTACTACCCCCTCCCAAGTGACTCTCTTTCCAACCTGTTCTGAACCAGTTTGATCCAGTTTTATCCATTCAGAACCAGTTTGAACCAGTTACATCCTGTCAAAACTTGTTTGAACTGGTTTTATGTCTTTACAGGGCACTCTTAGTCTCCAAGCGTTTTTGACAGATACTGAAAAGTCAGGAAGAATGAGATTTGATGAGTGATTTTTCTATGGTGAATAAAATCGAATTACCTATTCATTTCTTCTTGGAGTCTTGGGACACAGATTATATAAATCAGTCATTTCCTGCTCTCCTGCTCAAATTTGAGTAATCTTTCCCATGATTCTTACATGTTATTAAAAAAAAAAAAACAAACCCTCCACCATTATCCACATCTTAAAAATTAAACTCTGCTTTAATTTGCCCTCTTTAAAGATAGGTTTATCTGGTGTGTGTGTACTTTGTAGCCTTTGACATGTTAAAGAGTTACTATGGTCTGTTATTAACATTAAGAAGTTTGTTTTTACTTTAGGTAGAGGTATTGATTGATGTTACGATTCTGAGGGAAATTTATGGAAAACAATTTTTAATTTGAAACATTGATGCAATTGGTGCTAATTGCTAACCTCTCAGGAAATTCTCATAAATTCTTGTAGAGAAGTTGAGGAAGAGCCATCCATCGAAGCACCCATTTGATTTAAAAGTTTAGGAAAGTCCAGTAATAAATAGATGGGAAGGAAAGATGCTTTGAGTAGGGAAGGATAGTGAAATTGAACAGACCTTTTTTGCATATATTTAATTGTAATGGAAGAAAAATTGTTAAATAAAATCGATAAACAATTCCATTACTCTTTCATATCATTTTGCTTTTTGAAAGTGTTTTTGTTTCTCAAAAAGTTTTGCTATTTTTATTACTGTCTTATTAAATTTCTGTTCACAGTCTTGCCCTCCCCATAAAAAATATTGTGTGGAAAAGAATGAAACTAGACCACTATCTCACATCATACACAAAAAGTAACTCAAAATGCATTAAAGATTTGGATATAGACTAGAAACTATAAAATTCATAGGAAAAAACATAGGCAAAACACTCCATGGCAGTGCCTTCAGGGATGTCTTTGGGGTCTTGATTATGATGTCAAAGGAAACTAAAGCAAAAATAGACAAAAATAAACAAACGATTATACCACACCGGAAAGCTTCTGTACAGTGAAAGAAGCTGTCACTAAAAGGAAAAGATACCTTACTGGATGGGAGAAAAATTTTGCATAACATGTATCTGACAAGGGGCTAATGCTCAAGATCTACAAAGAATTCATACAACTCAGCAAAAAGAAAACAAAGAACCTAATCAAAAAATAGGCAAAAGAGCTTAACTGGCACTTCTTCAAAGAGAACGTACAGATGGCCACCAGGCACACACACAAAAATGCTCAACATCACTTATCACCAGGGATGCAAATCAAAGCTATAATGAGATACCACCCAGCAAGTGTTGGTGAGAGTGTGGAGAAAAAACCACGCTTACACTGTTGGTTGGAATGTAGACTGGTCCAGCCCCTATGGAAAACAGTATGGAGGTTTCTCAAAATATTAAAAATAGATCTACCATATGATCCAGCAATTCCTTCCTAGGTATCTACCCCAAGAATACAAAAACATGAATTAAAAGGGATACATGCACTCCTGTGTTCATTGCAGCACTATTTAGAATAGCCAAGTTATGGAAACAACCTTAGTGCCCTAGAACAGATGAGTGGATTAAGAAGATAGAATACTACTCAGCTATAAAAAAAGATGAACTCTTGCCCTTTGCAACAACATGGATGGAACTGGAGGGGATTATTCCAAGTAAAATAAGTCGGAAAGAGAAAGACAAATATCAGATGATTTCATTCATATGTGGAATATGAAAAACAATGCAAAGGAACAGACTAAACCAAAACAAAACAAACTCTAGAAATCTGACTATAGAACTGACGTTCACAGGAAAATTGAGCAGGAACTTCAGGGATTTCCCAAATCACCCTGGCTCCACGCCTGCCTCACTCACTATCAACATTTCCCACGAGAGTGGTGCATTTTTTATGAGTGATGACACTGCCTTAACACATGATAATCACTGAGAGTTTACAGACTGCATTAGAGTTCACTCTTGGTATTATACATTTTGTGAGTTTGTACAAATGCATGACTTGTGTCCATAATTATAGTATCACATAAGTGTAGTTTCATTGCCCTAGAAATCCTCTGTGTTCCATCTCTTCATCTCTTCTTCATCCCAACTCTTGGCAACTGCTGATCCTTTACTGTCTTCATACAAATGTAACTGTTGAGCTCTTGAAATAAGACTAGTCGAAACTGAGATAGAAATAAAAAACACGTTTGGATTTCAAAGACTTTGGATTAAAAAAAATCAATAATTTTTATATTGGTTATGTGATACAATGATTTTCTTTTGGATATATTGGTTTAAATAAAATATATTGTTGAAATTAATTTCACTGATTTCCTCTGATTTAGTCTGTTTCTGTGCATTGCTTTTCATATTCCACATATGAATGAAATCATCTGAATTTGTCTTTCTCTTCTTTTTTGCCTTTTAGATGTGGCTAGAAGGAATGAAAAGCTTGTGTGTCTTACAACTGTGACCTGTATTATCTTTCTTTTGGAAATCTGTTTCAGAATGTTTATCCTCAGCCTTACCATCCTTTATCAGTTTTCCTAGTAATTGAGTTGGCAGGTCAATTTTGTAGACTCTTAGATAGAAGGGCTCCTATATGCACATCCCAATTTATTCTGCTATTTGTACAAAAGCTTTGGTCATTAGATTGGATAGATTTCAAAGTACTTGCAAAGACTCAGCTTCTATTGATAGTTCCTCAGCAACACCTCTGTTTACACTGATCGGCAGTGCCAGGATGTAACAATCCCAGCTAATGACACGCTGCTGGTTTCCAACCAGTAGATAGCAGTATTTTTCCAAAAGAAGAAAGAAGACTATAATCTCTGCCCTTCATACCACTGACATTTATTAGTGCTTTTCAAAAAGGCAGTGATGCAGATTAAGGAATTCAAGTTGCAGGTGCAGTTTCCACCATGTTTTAGAGATGTTGATGGAAAAAGAGATTTTATATGGCTGTCAGCACCTCCAGTTTAGTCACTGAAATTAATTGTGGGGTTCATGAACATCAGAGATCCTGAAATTATAGTTTGACACTTCACACAAATTAGGTCCTGATTAGCCCTTGAAGAGGTTTGGTGGTAATTGATTGACAGAGGTGAAATGGCAAGTCTCTCTGTGTGTGTGTGTGTGTGTGTGTGTGTGTGTGTGTGTGTGTGTGTGTGAGTGTGTGTGTGTGTGTGTGTGTCTGTACTCTAAAATTTTCCTCATTCCTAGAAAGTGATCAAGGCCCTGTGCATGCACATATATGGACTCAATTCTGATGGATTCACTTGCTCAGAGAATGTTTATTGGAGTTAAAAGCCTCTACTAAGTCCTCAGACATCAGCAGAGTACACTGATCAGCATATTACAGACTGTTCGGGGCCACTGAGGATGACTGCCACAAGAGAGAACTTACCTGCAAGATGAACCAAGCAGAAAATGGGAAAATGCTGGAAGGTTTTGCTGAAGAATCAAAGAGCAGTGAGAAGAACGAGGAGTATTGAATTATAAGAACTGGATTTGAGTCATAGAAACCATCATTTACTAATTGCAATGACTTCAGGGAAGCTAATTAGCATAGTTTCCAAACCTATAAAATAATAATGGTGTTAATAAAAATAAAAATAATAGCCTCCAACTTGCATGGTTGTTTTGAGAATTGGAGATGACATGCCTAAAAGCAGTTTTATTAACAGAAAAATATTACTTAGCTTCCTGATTAATAAATACTTTCGCTGTAGGGAATTGTTATAGTGTATACATTTTGGGTGACAATTTTCCAAGAAATTGACCACAATAAAATACATTAATAGTAAAGTTCCACTGAACTTTGGATTAAGCATTTTAGGAATTGGCTTGCCTTATAATTCTAAATTGCCACGACAATTATTCCAGAAGATAAGGAAGAGTAGGATAATGAGTTAACCTTGAGAGATAAAAAATACTTTTCTACACAGCATATTTTTTTTTAAGATTTATTTATTTCTGCATACAAGCTGGGGTGTAGGCCAGAGGTGCGGGGTGGTGAGAGAGAGGATTTACCCGAGACAGAGTGGGGAGCAGAACAGGCAGATCTACTGAAATACACTGCTGAGGGGAGCAGCAGTTGAGACAGGAGAGGTCTGCTGCGCCATGTGGGAATCTCCCTGGCTGGGTAAGGGACTCGTGCCGCAGTGGCTCTAGAGCGAACGGCTTCATAGTGCTGAGACTTAACCCATTGCGTCACCAGGGAGGCCTTCTACATAGCATATTTTTTTAGAGATTTTATTTATTCATACAAGCTGGGGTGTAGTTCAGAGGTGTGGGGTGGTGATAAGACTCACCAGAGACAGAGTGGGGAGCAGAACAGGCAGATAAACTGAAGTACACTACTGAGGGGAGCAGCAGACGAGGCAGGAGAGGTCCACAGTGCTATGTGGGAATCTCCCTGGCTAGGTATGGAACTCGTGCTGAGTGGCTCTGGATAGCTTCATAGTGCTGCGCTTAACCCGTGGCGCCACCAGGGAGGCCCTACACAACATTTTAAGGTGGACCTTGTCCTTCTATGATCTTTATAGATGTTCTAATAATTCTGCTAAAATGTAATATGTATTGTGATTTGCTTAGCTGATTCCAGTACCTGCTGTGTTAGACTGCACCACAGAGACTGGTCTATGTTCAAGGATGGGTGAAAATTATGCCTGGGAATGGCTCATTTGTTTTCATTTGATTTTTCCTATAGCAGTTTATTAGCAGTGTAAAGGATAGACGTAATAATAATAATATAGGACATGTGTAGCTATGGGTCTCCTTTGCTTCCTTTGTATTTAGTGGTGGTGCCCCCGTAGATTGTTTTCCTTGGCGAATCCTGATAAACAGAAAGTCTGCCAGATGGAAAAGCATACACTAACTTGTCCTTTATACCTCACCATCAGAAATATCTTTTTTTGAGGCTCTTTGTATTTTTTATTTATTCCACCTTAATAATCATATATTTTTAATTGAGTAACATTGATTTACAACACTGTATATGATTCAGAGATACAAGTTTTCTGCTGACATGTGTTACCATACCATACCTAAAACCAAGGATCCCCTAGTACTCTACCATAGTCCATTGGATTCTCGCCATACCCTATCTCTACCCTCCTTCTTCCTTACTAGTAGCCTTAATTCTGCAGTCATACTTCTAGGGTTTGTTACTGGTTTAGTACTGCTTGACTCTTTGTTCTGTTTTTTACAAAAAAGTGAAACCATCTGGTATTTTTCTTTTTCCTGATTTCTTTCTTTCTTTCTTTTTTTTAAAGATTTATTTATTTATGCATACAAGCTGGGGTGCAGGCCAGAGGTGGGGGGTGGTGAGAGGGCTCACCAGAGACAGAGTGGGGAGCAGAACAGACAGATTGACCTAAATACACTGCTGAGGGGAGCAGTTGGCAAGGCAGGAGAGGTTTGCTGTGCATTATGGGAGTCTCCCCGGCCAGGCATTGAACTCGTGCCGCAGCTGCCGAGAGCGCCACAGCACTGTGCCTAACCTGTTGCACTACCAGGGAGGCCTCCTGATTTATTTCACTTAGCATTATCCCCTCCAGTTCCATCCAAGTGGCCACAAAGTGCAAAGTTCATTTTTCATTATAGTTGAGTAGTATTCTGTTGTGTATTTATGCACAGCACATTTTCCTAATCTACTCATCTGTCCTAGGGAATTTAGATTGTTCCATTACTTGGTGATGGTAAATAGTGCTGCAATGAATGTAGGTGAATATATTCCTTTGAATTATTGTTTTTGTCTTCCTTGGGTAAATACCTAGGAGTGGTAGATCTATTTTTAATATTTTGAGATATTCCATACTGTTTTCCATAGGTGCTGGACTGGTCTATAGTCCCACCAACAATGTATTGTATGAGGGTTCCTTTTTCTCTACATCGTCATCAACACTTGTTTTCAGTCTTTTTTGATATGGGCCATTTTCACAGGTATGAGATGGAATCTCATTGTGGTTTTGATTTGCATTTTCCTGATAAAAGTGATGAACATCCCTGTTGGCCATATGAATTTCTATTTTGTTGGAGAAATATGAGTTTATATGTAGGTTCTCAATTCTGTTCTATTGGTTTGTGTATCTATTTTTATTCTGGTACTGTATTGTTTTGATTACTGTAGCTTTGTAATATAGTTTAAGGTCTGAATGTGATACTGCTGTTCTTTTTTGGTCAAAACTTTTTGGTCTTTTATGATTCCATACACATTTCAATAGTTTTTGTTCAATTTCTTTGAAGAATTCCATTGAAAATGTGATAGGAATTACATTAAATTTGAATATTGCTTTGGGTGAGCTGTCCATTTTAACAAAGTATTAAATCTTCAAATCCATGAGCAGAAATTCTCTTTCCATTTCCTCATGTCTTGTATTTCTTTTAATAATATCTTAGAGTTTTCATGGAAAGCTGTCTGGGGGTTATTCAGAAATCTAAAAATGGTTCTACCATATAACCCACCGATCTCACTTCTAGGAATCTACAAAATTAACCAAAGGAAGACAAAAACACTAATTTGAAAGGAAACCTGCAACCCTATGTTTATGGCAGCAATAGTTACAATAGCTAAGATAGGGAAACAAGCTAAACAGATGAATGAATCAAGATGTGGTATATATACACAATGAAATACTCCTCAACAATTAAAAAAAGGATAAATGCTTGCCATTTGTGGCAACATGGATGGGGATGGAAGGGATTTTGCTTAGCAAAATAAATCAGAAGGAAAAAGGTAAATATCAGATGGTTTCACTTGTATGTGGAATATAGAGAAATCAAACAAAACATCAGAGAAAGATGGACCTTTAAAGCTGACCACAGCTATGAGACATCCAGAAGTTCAAGGGGGTGGGGGAAAGGTTGAAAATAGGGTAGGGGCAAACACAAGGTACTATGGTGATGGACCATGGGTGCTTTGATAGTGGGATAACTACGGTGACTATGGGTGCTTTGATAGTGGGATAACTACAGTGACCACACCAGAGGGGAGAAATTACATATTGTCCAAAAGTTAACAACAATGTAAGAAAAAATTACTGAACAAAACAATGTCTTGTAGTTTTCATGGTGCAGGTCCTTCTCTCCTTTGTTAAGTCTGCTCCTAGGTTCTTAATTCTTTTTGATATGGTTGTAATTGTTTTTTTTTTTTTTTGTTTGTTTGTTTTCTTTCCTTTCTTGCTTTGGTTTGCACATAGGAATACAACTCCTTTTTGTAAATGGATTTACTGTGTTGACTTAATGTTTCAGTATTTCAGTGGAGTCTTTGGTGTTTTCTATGTATATTATTATGTAATCTGCAAATAATGATATTTTTACTTCTTTCCCAATCTGGTTTCATTTTATATTTTTCTCTTTTCTAATTGTTCTAGCTATAATATTATGTTGAGTACTATGTTGAATAATACTTGGAATACTGTGTTGGATAGTTGTGGTGAAAGTGTATGTTCTTATGCTGTACCTGATCTTTGAGAAAAAACTTTGTTTTTCATTATTGAGATGATGTTAGCTGTGGGCTTATCATATATGGCTTTTATTATGTTGAGGTATGTTCTTTCTACACCTATTTTTTGAATTTTTTAATCATAAATGAATATTGAATATTATCGAATTCTTCCTCTGCGTCTGTTGACATAATTACATGATTTTTATCTTTCTTTTTTGTTGATGTGGTGAATTATATTGATCAGTTTTCTTATATTGAACCATCCTTGTATCTCTGGAATAAAGTCCACTTGGTTATGATGTATCATCTTTTAAATGCATTGTTGAACTTGTTTTGCTAAGATTTTGTTGAGGATGTTTCCATCTATGCTCTTTGGGGATATTGGTCTGAAGTTTTCTTTTCCTTTTCCTTTTTTTTTTTGTGATGTCTTCATCTGCTTTTAGTATCAGAATAATGTTGGTTGGGTAAATATATTTGAGAGCATTCACTCTCATTTTTTTGAAAGAGTTTGAGAAGGAAAGGTGTTGTTTCCAGAAATATCTTATTTGGGCATATAATGCAAGCCTTTCCTCCTAATAAACAGAATCTCTGAGGTTCAGGTTCTAGACCTTGACATTTCTTTTTGGGCCAGCACCGTGGTCATATTCTTGGTCAGGTCATGGTCTGCTTCGTTTTTATAGGAATTGTTCTTTCAGTGGCTGCCTATGTAACCTACCATATCTAACACATGTATCTGGGTTCATGGTCTGCCTTAAATTCTGGTGTCCAGATGTAATAGATAACAGAAAAAAATAGTACTAAACATTCCAATATTAAGGAGTCAGTTCTTTGGATTTACATTGTCCTTTCTCAGTGATTCTGCTTTAAAATATAATTTCCCTTGAGAGGGCACCAGAATGTTATTGTGAATTAGGTTTGCTTTATTAGATTTCTGCCATAACAAGAGCAAGGCAGCATAAACACCATCAAACCCTGTGGGAATGAAATGAAGTTTAGAAAGGTGGGGAGACAGGGCAGAAGGTCACAGCAAACATGTTTACCTCTTTTATGATTTTGTTTGAGGCCTGGCTTGCCAAGGAGACTCTTCTCTTAAATTCAATAAATTGTGCATTTATTCACTAAGAGTGAACCCATTGGGGTTGCTCACTGTGGAGGATTAGGGCTGTTCTGGGCAACACTGAGGAGGTTACTGTGACCCAGCCTCTATTTCTCTGTAGGTCACTGCTCTTAGGTGCAGAGCTGCAGTCATACTGCTGAAATAACATCCCTTCTCAAGCAGCTTGTTTGTCTTTCAGGAAGGAAGGAAGGAAGGGAGGGAGGGAGAAGGAAGGAAGGAAGGGAGGGAGGGAGGGAGGGAGGGAGGGAGGGAGGAAGGAAGGAAGGAAGGGAGGGAGGGAGGGAGGTTCCCGGTTTGTGAAAAGTGGGTCAGGAATTCCTTATATGTCCAGTTTTTTCATCAGTGGTCACTATTGAATATTTCCAAATGACTTGGCAACTCACTTGAACTTCAGAGAAATATATAAATTCTCCCTACACACCTCCAACCACTACTCCCTCCCATCCGTCCATCCATCCATCCATCCATCTTTTTATCCGTATATCGAATCTGCCACTTTCCTCAGTTCACAAATTTTTATTGAGAACTTGCTATTATGTAGAACACAGGCTAAATGCTATGGAGAATATAGCAGCAAGTTTGGTTTTCTCCTCAACATCAAGGAGTTTTTATAGGGGAGATAAAACATGTGCACATTAAACATAAATAACCACTGAACATTTATTTGTATTCCATCAGGTATTTGTTAAAAAGGAAATCTCTTTTCAGTAAACTTACATTTTGTGACAGTGTTAGTCAGTGCCAAAATAATTATAAAAGGTACATTACAATATGTGGCATGAAAGAGACATAACATCTTAGGAATGAAAGAAGGAAGAAAATACACTTAATTAAGTGGGGTTGAGGGGACGGGGACAGTAAAATGTATGAATAAATCATATATAAACTGGGGCTTGATAGATGAACGGGATTAGGAAAGATGGAGATAATGTTGATAAAAATTAACAACAGTGTAAGAAAAAAAGTACTGAACAGAACAAAGCTAGGCAATGTCTTAAAGTTTTCATGGTGCAGGTCCTTCCCTCCTTTGATAAGTTTACTCCTAGGTTCTTAAATCTTTTTGATGTGATTGTAATTGGAATTGTTTTCTTGATTTCTTTTCCTTCTTGCTTTGGTTTGCACATAGGAACACAGCTGCTTTTTGGAAATGGATTTTGTAATCTGCTACTGTACTGTATTGACTTACTGTTTCAATTAGTATTTTAGACAAAGGAAATCATGAGGTATGTTAAGAAAATGCTCAGTTTTGAAAGAAGAGTAAGATGTTAGGTGTCAGTGGGTAGTTCTTGAAGGTTGCTGATTGGGTGAGTGACAAGAGGAACTGAGAACTGGGAAGATTAACTCTTGGCAATTCATAACAATGGGGAAGCTGAGATGGTAGGTGGGGGAATCCATTCAGGAAGCGATTAAACTGGGCCCCCAAGGAGAGCTAATGCATGTTTAATCTGAAGAAGAGGAGAGAGAAGATTCAGATTTAGGTGACCGTATAATTTGGTAACTATTTCGAGGCAATTATATTTCAATAAAAAGAATCACAAATATTTATTGAAGCCCTTTTGTGTGGCAAATACTGTGCACACAGTGTGTTTTCTTTAATTTTCATGACAACTCTTTATGATAGGGACTTTTATTATCTGCATGTTACTGGTGAGGAAACAGTGTTCCCCAAAGGCTGAGCCACTGATTTAGGTCACTTAGCTTTCATAGCAGAGTTTGGACTGGCGCTGCGGTCCACCAGCCTGCAGAACTCCATGCCACAGGCCATTCAACTCTCGAACTACAGCCTCACAGAATACACCTCTGTGCATGTGGTTTGATGTCTTAAACTAGTGTAAATAGACTGATACAAAATAAAGATAAGATTACTGACCTTTTCCATACTTAAATGAATATTTAAAATAGTGAGTGCTGTATTATTACTTTCCTTTTTCATCTCTTGTTTGCAAGACTTCTTAGGTTCATCCTTCTTTATAGTTTTATCAAGACACTTGTAATTTTAAACTGTGCTGTGGATACTAAGAATGTAAGAGACTACTCCCACGCCCACCTCACCTTATCTAGTCCTTGTCCAGTGGTTCTTGTTCAACTACCTGGGCTTGATTTCCAGTTGTCAATGACTTGCTGTCAATAATCTGCAAGTCACTAAACTTCTATGTACCTTACTTTTCTCAGCACAATGGAGATAGTAATAGTACCCCTTTGCAAGGTAGTTGAAAGGACTAGATGAGATATCTGCTATCTTTGAACAGTGTCCACTACCAGGTATGTGCTACGCATGGCAGATATTATGGGATTACTTGGGAGTTGCTGATTCCTGCCTCCTCAGATTTTTCTTTAAGGGTCTGCTTCTGATTCCTACCCTCTACCTCTGCAATCTGCCTCTTCCATCAACTCTTACACAGGTCTTAGTAACTTTTCTACTGGCAAATGTCCTAGGAGTGCCTCCGTGGTGTTGCAATGGGTCAAGCACAGCACTATAAAGTTATCTAGAGCCACTGCAGCATGAGTACAATACCCAGCCAGGGAGATTCCCACATAGTGTAGCAGACCTCTCCTGCCTTGCCCACTGCTCCCCTCAGCAGTGCACTTCAGTAGATCTGCCTGTTCTGCTCCCCACTCTGTCTCTGGTGAATCTTCTCACCACCCCACACCTCTGGCCTACACCCCGGCTTGTATGCATAAAAATAAATAAATCTTTAAAAAAAAGTCCTAGGAGCCCTGTTCGAAGGTATCTTTCTTTCCCCAAGGTTTTACAGTTAATGCAGGGGGAAATTTGTTTTAATCAGCAGAAGCCTGCAGTCAGATGTAGATTCAAATCCTGGTTTCATCATTTAAACATTGTATAACCTACAAATTCTCATCTTCTCTTTATTAGTTAAGGCATTGCCACTGATAACCTAAAAACCTTCAAAGCACTGGCTTGATCCAGTAGAATCTTATTTCTAGTGAAGTAAAAAGTAGGTGCTCCTGAGAGGTGATACAGGATTCCCCTGAGGATGTGGTTTCCAAGTTCCCTCCCAGAATGTGGTTCCAAAGATGCTGTGGAAGAGGAGAGAGCATGGAGGATGCCATTTGGGTTTTTGTAGGCAGAACTTGGAGTGGTCTACATTTCTTGGGGTCACATTTCACTGTCTAGGACTTAGCTGAATGCCCTCACACAATTTCAGGGAGCCTTGAAAGTGACCTGTTAGCTATAAGACACTTCACAATACTACTTCACAAGTCACCCCAAACTCAGTGGCTTATGGGAGTGTAAGCATTTATTGTCGTTCTCATGCCTTTGCAGGTCAGGTGTATCCTGGCCGGTTCGGGTTGGGCTGGCCTGGCCTGGTGACTCTGGACTCAGGTCCATGACTCACATGTTCATGGCGGGGGTCTAGGTGCAAAGGTAGCAACTACCTGGAGGACACTCTTCTCCAGGTTGATGGCAGGAGTACCGGAGGTGTGTTCATTTCCCAGGGCTGCTGTAGAAAATACCACACACTGTGAGGTTAATCATAACGGAAATATATTCAGTCAGTTCTGAAGGGCAGAATTTCAAATCATGGTATCTAAAGTGTCCCACTTCTCTGAAGCTCTTAAGGATGAATCCTTTCTTAGCTCTTTCCAGCTTTTGGTGGCTCCAGGTGCTCTTTGGCAACATAACTCCGGTCTCTGCCTCCAACTTTGATGGCATCCTCCTCTATATGGTCAACCCTGCTCTGTCTCTGAGAAGGGCACACTTACTGGTTCTAGGGTCCACCCTACCTCAGTATGAACTCAATGATCACCTTAATTACTTCTTTAAAGACCCTATTTACAAATAGGTCACATTCTGAGGTTCTGGATGGACATGAGTTTGGCGGGGTTAGGGGTGATACTACAGAAGACAAGGCCAGCTAGGGATGCTCATCTGATCTGCTCACGATGTCTAAAACATTTGCATGGCTAAGCCCAAAGTGAAGCAGACCCCACTGCTAGTGGGAGAAATTGCAGTCACTTGCAAATGGAGTGGACAGGGAAGGTAAGGAAATGGAACCAATAATTCAACCCATTATAAACAGAGTTTTGCTGTGAGCCTGGAAGAGGAGATTGGTGGTGGTTCTGTACTACTTTCGAGCCCTCCCTATCATCTGTATGAATGGATTTATTGAGAAGTACATGCCTTATGGGATTGTAATGATTACATGATAATACGTGTGAACCACTTAGCACTATATGTGGCACATAGTAAACACTAAATTAATGTTAACTTTTATTGTCCTTGTAGATCTTGTGGTCTTTGTCTCCCATTGGCTTCACTCCTCTTTATTAGGTCTTATGCTCCCTTCCCCTGCTTTGTTAATTTTCACCAAATAAGTAATTTCCACTTTGGACAATTCACATAAATTAGAAAAGAAATTTTCTTGGTGATGAATCTTATTACATTAGAATTTGGAACAGGGGAGCATCAATTACAGGGAGAGAGAACTATTTAGGACATTAACTATTAGGCCGACACATAATAGTGGGCAATAGACAAGGCAGACAAATGTTTTAACCTCCTGGAGAGGAGGTTGCTGTGGTGGAAGTAATTGGTGAGGTTTCATGAAAGTAATGGGTATCGAGCTGGGACATTACCTTTGCAGAGCAGAAATGATCCTGTTCCTGTTTGAAGCAAAAGCTGATCAGATAAAAACAACATGGCAAAGGATGCTGCATCATCATCCAGGCTGGCCTCTCGGCTGAGGCATAAGAGCAGTTCCCTGGGAGCAATTGCACTGTTTGGAATATGAGTTGTTTTTATGCTAATGAGTCATATTTCATCATTTCCGGGAGTTGATGCTGGAGACAGGACCATTGTCGCATGAAACCTTTTTATAAAAACTGTTTATTTGGTGGAGTCTTTAAGTTTAACTTTTGTACCAAAATAATTTCTGAATGATGACTCATTTCCAACCTTCATGGCACGCACAGATGCAGCTAATGTGAAATCATGTTGGTGTTTCTTGTTTTCATTTTAAAGAGCCCATGTGTCTTTAAATATCAGGATTTCTTTTTCTTTTTAAAATAAGATAAGAGTTTGATGTAGTTCCCAGCTGT
Organism: Scalopus aquaticus; assembly: GCA_004024925.1. Classification (NCBI taxonomy): domain Eukaryota; kingdom Metazoa; phylum Chordata; class Mammalia; order Eulipotyphla; family Talpidae; genus Scalopus; species Scalopus aquaticus. The sequence goes on from PVIJ01006556.1 coordinate 83,186, forward strand.
TTATCTTTTCTTTTACTTCCTTTGCTATGAGGGCAGTGTTTTTAAAGATTTTGCTGAGATGTATGTCATGTAGAGTTTTGCCTATATTTTCTTATATACACTTTATGGTTTGAGGTCTTAGCTCCAGGTCTTTTATCCATTTTGAGTTGGTTTTTGTGCATGGTGTGAGGTAGTAGTATAGCTTAATTTTTTTGCATGTAGCAGTCCAGTTTTCCCAACACCATTTATTGAAAAAGCTAACCTTGTTCCATTGCATATTTTTTGCTCCTTTGTCAAAGATTAGTTGTCCATAAATATGTGGATTTATTTCTGGGTTTTCTATTCAATTACATTGGTCTGTGTGTCTGTTTTTGCTCCAGTACCATGCTGTTTTAATTATTATGGCTTTGTAGTATAGTTTGAAATCAGGGCATGTAATCCTTCCATTTATTTTATTTTTAGTCAGGATAGCTTTAGCTATTCGAGGCTTTTTGTGGTTCCATATGAATTTCATCAATATCCATTCTATTTCTTTGAAGAATGTCATTGAGATTTTTTTTGGAATAGCATTGAATCTGTAGATTGCTTTTGGTAGGATGGCCATTTTGATAATGTTAATTATTCCAATCCATGAGCAGGGGATGTCTTTCCATTTAAAAACTTCTGTACAGCAAAAGAGATCATAATCAAAACAAACAGCCACCCTACTAATTGGGAGAAGATCTTTGCAGACAATATAACCGATAAAGGACTGATCACAAAAATCTACAAAGAGCTCACACAACTCAACAAAAACAAAGTCAACAATCCAGTCAAAAAATGGGCAGAAGAGCTAAAAAGACACTTCTCCAAAGAAGAAATGCAAATGGCCAACAGGTATATGAAAAAATGCTCAACATGACTTATAATCAGGGAAATGCAAATTAAAGCCACAATGAGATACTACTTCACGCCAGTGAGAATGGCACACATTAAAAAAACAGGTAACAACAAATGTTGTTGAGGATGTGGAGAAAAAGGAACTCTCCTACACTGCTGGTGGGAATGCAAATTGATCCAACCACTATGGAAAGCTGTGTGGTGTTTTCGCAAACTGCTAGAAATGGAGCTTCCATATGACCCGGCAATACCACTTCTGGGAATCTACCCAAAGGACACAAAAACACTAATCCAAAAGGATACACGCACCCGCACTTTTATTGCAGCACTGTTTACAATAGCTAAGGAGTGGAAACAACCCAGATGCCCATAAATAGATGACTGGATCAAGAAGATGTGATACATATACACAATGGAATACTATTCAGCATTCAAAAAAGACAAACACATGCAATTCGCAGCAACATGGATGAAACTAGAAGGGATCATGATCAGTGAAATAAGCCAGAAAGAAAGAGAAAAATATTGAATGGTTTCACTTATGACAGGAATACAGGGGAACCAAATAAGAAAGCGACATTCAGCAGGGGAGGAGGGGAGGGTAAGGGCTCAAGAGGGGGGAAGAGAGGAGCACAAGAGACTATGGTGATGGCTTCACAGGTGAACAGATGATGGGTAACCTATGGTGAACACAGAATTATGTAAACAAAAGTAAATAAAATATTTATCAAAAAAAAATAAGAGGGCCTCCCTGGTGGTACAGCGGTTAAGTGCTGCGCTGTGGAGCTATCGGCAGCTGCGACGTGAGTCTGACACCCCTCCCGGGAGATACCCACATGGCAGACCTCGCCTGCCTTGCCTGCTGCTCCCCTCAGCAGTGTATTTCCGACTGCTCCCCACTCTGTCTCTGGTGAACCCTCTCGCCATCCCATGCCTCTGGCCTGTACCCCGGCTTGTATGCATAAATCACTAAATCTTAATAAATAAATAAATAAATAAATAAATAAATAAATAAATAAATAAAATAAAATAAGACACCCGAGGAAAGAAATCAATCTGGCTCCAAGTAATAGTCCTGCCTATAACGTACCAGACTGAGTGGGGTATTAATAAAATACTTAGTTCGGCTCCCGTAGAAACAAAGTCTGGAACTAACGTTTTCTGTAGTGTTCCATCATGCCCCTGCATCCTGTTCTTCCCTCGTCACACCAAAGCTCACGGGGTCTGCAGAGGGTCTGGACTGGACTTTTGGCCACAGTGACTACTTTGCTAATATTTATGAACTCAGTTTTATTGGTCATATTCTTTTTAACCAGCTTTCTCTCATAAAGATGCTCAGAGGAGAAAATAACTATGATGACCATGTTTCTATAAGACTATACTACTGCTTGTTCTTGTTTGTAGTGGTTGTATGGGGTTCAATAGTGTTCCCTCAAATTCATATCCAGCCAGAACCACAGAATGTGACCCCTTTGGAAATAGGGTCTTGTAGATGTAATTAGTAAACTCGAGGTTCTGCTGGATTAGGTATAGTAGGTCTTAAATCCAACAAGCCTTATAAGAAAGCTGTGTGAACACATAAACACAGAGGATGGAGGCAGAAGTCCTGATTTCCCAGACCAGGTCTTAGGCCTTTCTGGAACTAATGTAAAAGTGGGGAGAGCGAGCTAACTAGAGCCTTGGAGAAGTTTCTAGAGTTATTTTGAGAGAAACAATTAAGTAAATGAACGGGGGGATTTTAAATACTGTATAGTTTCTAGATGTCCCTTTCCCCCTTCCCACAGGTATTAGAGAATTTCAGGTAGAGGTTTTTGTCTGCAACGTCTTTCAGTTGTTTTAATATACTCTTTTAAATGTTGTCTTGACCCAGATTTGAGGTTATGATTAAAGTGCATTCAGCAACCTTTCTAAGATTAAATATGCACCCCAACCATCTCTCTTATCCTGCCCTCACATTCTGGGCTGCTAACCACTTGCCTTAATTACTCCCAGACTGGATTTCAGACAGCACGGAGGGACCCCCACCCGTGTTCCAGCGCCCACTGGAATTAGTGAAAGCAGCTAATCCTACATCTGTTTACGACCTACCTAGTTCTACAGAAACCATAATACAGGCACATCCCACTTCTTCCTCGGCAAGTGCTTGAGCCTGGTACTACCTGTTGAGGCCCCTGTGGCATGGCATAGGGGTCTGTGAATAGAATAAACTGTCTTTTCAATGGCGGTCATCTCCTAACCTGTTGGCCTTCTCATTCCTAAGTAGTCACACCTACTGGAACAGGTGCGTGGACCCTCTGCATCCCTTCTCTGGGGTCATGACTATGAGTTCTAGGCAAACAAAAAAAGAAGAAAAGGTCAGTGTTACTGTGGATAACGTGTGACGTCTCTCTCTCTCTCGTGCCATTTTGTCTAGATCACGGGTGCCAGAAGGATGTGAATTGAGAAGATTTATTTATTTATGCATACAAGCTGGGGTACAGGTCAGGGGCGGTGAGAGGGTTCACCAGAGACAGAGTGGGGAGCAGCACAGGCAGATCGGTGGAAATACACTGCTGAGGGGAGCAGCGGGTGAGGCAGGAGAGGTCTGCTGTGCCATGTGGAAGCTCCCAAGCTGGGTGTCGAACTCGAGTTGCGGCTGCCAACAGCTCTACGGTGCAGTGTTTAACTGCTGCACCACCAGGGAGGCCCCCAAGTTTTTCTTATATAGGCTGAAGTTCCTTTTATTTTGCAGGTGAGAAATGGAGGCTCGGAGAGGTTGGATGGCTTACCCAGGGGCTGAGTCCCTTGTTTATAATGGAGATGGTTTTGAGCACACTGTGAAAAGGTTAAAGCAGAAGCCATTTGGGAGAGTCATTAATTCTTGCAGTCTCCTCCTCATCAGAGCCACCTTCTGATCTAACCTGCTCTAATTAAGGGTCAGGAGATAGTTCTAGTGCAATCTCTTTCTGACTTGAGACTGTCATTCAACTTATTTTTGCTTCCCTAAATAGCGGAAGCTTATTTATTAAGTCATTAGTCAATTTGCTCGTTTAAAAGACAGCACATGTCCTTTGTCCTTTTCTACTGCCTAATTCTGCTTCTCATTTGGGAACTTATTGCCATGACCTGGCATTTAGGCCAGTTAATTTGAAGGAAATTGAAAAGCAGTTGAAGATGGGGGAGAGACACCAGATCTTGGAGTGAAAATCTGTTGAGTTCTCCGAGGGTGGGTCTCATCATCTTAGCTGTCTTGGGGGCAGGGGGGTGGAGACCTAAATTAGCAAGCATGTTTGAGGATGTTGCTTTCCCACTCTACTTCTGGAGTCCCCATCTCTGGGCCCCTGTCAGGACTATTTTCTGGGAAGTTGATGGTAGAAGAAGGCATGGTAGTAGGTGTTAATTTAAAGAAATGTCAAGTTTTCAGAGAACTTTTAGCAGTAGAAAAATCTAGGAAACAACCTGCACTGAGTTGACACCCACATCTCTATCTTTCACTGCCTATTTGGGTGGAGGTGGGGGGCAAGGAGTAGCTACCAAATATTTGTGGGATGATGATAAAGACCTTTTTGCTGAGAGCTGTGTGGTCAGACATCGATCTGGCTTCTCTATGTCAGCACTGCCTTTCGTTTCACCTAATGATCTAAAGCAGATGAAACAGAGGAAACTTGATTGTGTCATGTTGCTATGAAGTTGGCTCCAAATGTTTTTTCTTAGTTCCACTTTCAACCTTTTGGTTGCTTCATCCACTCACTGTGCATCTCTCTTCTGCCCTTTGCTCCTGACATTCTACCACATTATGGAAGTAAAAGAAATAGTGAAGACTAACGATTACTAGTTCTATGAATTTCCTCTTACAATTGAAGTTCTTAATGTGAATACAAATATTTAGATTTCGCAATGCTAATTTTGGAAAGGATTAAAGATTCTGATACCCAATTCCAATGTGTGTGTGTGTGTGTGTGTGTGTGTGTGTGTGTGTGTGACTTCCACACTAAGTAATTTTCCAACACCAGCAGGGTGTCCTATAATTCAAGTCAATTCTGACACTATCTTTCCCAGAGAGAGCATCAGATTCCATAGATTGAAGTCTCAGTCTCACAAGACCGCTCCCTGTCCCCCCCGCCCAACCTCAGACACTGATCACCAGTCCAGGTTGGTACCTGTGCTTCTGACTGACTGGCTATAGTCAGAGGTTCCCATTATTGCCTTCTAGGAACCCATTAATTTGCCCGAGCTGCTCACAGAATTCAGGGAAACAATATAGATTACTGGCTTATTATAAAAGGGTATAACTTAGGAATAGCGAGGCTACTATGACCTCTTGGAGAGCACCACTCTTCTCGAATCTTACATGTTCATCAGCCCGGAAGCTCTCTGAACTGCCCCCTTTTTTTGGGAATTTTTGAGGAGGCCTCATTGATTGATTAACCAATTGATTGATTGATTAACCATTTACCACTGCTGATTTCCCTCGATGGAAGTCAGGGGAATGGGGCTGAAAGTTCCAAACCTCCAATCTTCTGGTGGTTTCTCCAGGCAACAAGCCTCCATCCTTTGGTGCTTTCCTAAGTCACCTCATTAACAGGAGCTGACTTGCGGTAGAGTGAGGCTTGTTGTAAATAATGAGACAGCCATCTCAATTAATAGGTCAGAAGGGATTTCAGGAAATGAGAACAAGAGGCCAAGCACAACAGAAGATGCCCCCATTGCTCAGGAAATCCTGAGGGTCTTGGGAGCCTTGTGCCAGAAACACCACATACATATGAGAAATATATTTTGGTTATCTGGATGATCAAATACATATTTCTTATAAACCACAATATCATCAGGGCAATTCGTACAGTACTACAGTCGTAATGCCAATGGATAAAATATAATCTTTCAGTCTGAAAACATACAACACCAATAAAAAATGGGGTTTTGTGTGAATTTCTGAAGTTTTTTTTTTTAAAGATACATGGACTTAAATAAAGAAGCAAGCTCCAGTTAGCAGAAATCGAGTTTATTTGAGAATAGCCGAGGAATTACACTTTGGTAAATGCACACTGTAGTAAGTTACAGGTGAGCCCAGTGAGGGGTTGGGGCAGGCTACATTTGTGGACGTGCCGTGCAAGGAGAGGGCATCAAGCTGGAGTTCGAGCAGTGGTTCCTCGGCTTGAGGATGCAGAGTCGTGGGGGCTGCCCATTGGTTAGAAAGTCTGATTCAAGCTTCTGTAAGTTAAGTGTTTATGGGAAATCAGTCTCTCAGTTGATAAGTTTTGTTTTTCTGAGTGTGCTTGCCTGAGATTTCCATTTCATGTCCCCTGGTTCCATTTTAGATTGAAATCTTTTCATGGACAATACAAATCATGCATGAATTCTAAAGAAAGATATAAGTACAATTATTGTCAATAAGTGTTTCATTACTGTTTATAACTTCTCAGATAAATGATTAGTTTGTCCAAAATTAATGATCATACAAGTTTTTATTTTTTCTTTGATCTGTGGCCCATTAGTGCATGGGTATTACTTAGGTTATTACTTAAATTATGTGTAAGACAAGGTTTAGAGTGGAGGAAACAATCTACATTCTAGTGTTACAAGGGGAACATGCAAACCCCTTTATAAATTTGTGCTTTAAAATGATCTACATTGTAATAATTCCTTTTATAGTAATCTATTTTGTTATATACTCTTTTATGGCATACACTGGTGATCAGAACAATAAAAAAGCTCATAGGCTTCGAAAAATTTCATTTGTCATTCCTTGCACACCCTACCTATGGTATCTTCATCTTTCCCCATTACTTCCTAGAACTTCTTTCAGGATATAGTTATATATCCATGCTATTTTACTTCCATTTTCTTTACTCATTCCAGAAAAAGGAATTTTTAACAAAATGACATTTAAAGTGACTGAGAGATATCAGTTTGGGGGAAAATATGAAACTGCAGAGTAAGGGAATGTAATCTTTTCAGCTTAATTAAGTCCATGTGTATTGACAAAAGATAAAAGAATTCCACATCACAAAGGAAAATAAATGTAACTCTAAGAATAGTGTATGTTTCCCCCCCAGATGGTTCATTCACTATTCTTAGTATGTATTTGATCTTTGGTGTTTTTCCAAAGTCTGAGCCAAAGTGAATATTGTCAAAGACCATCCTCCTAATGAATAGATGGCTCCCTGCCGGTCTTCAATTTAGAGCAACAGACATTTGCTAATCACTTCTACTGCAGGGTCGTGGTGGGGGTGGGGAGGGGAGGGAGGGAGGGAGGGAGGGAAGGAGTGGGAGGGAGGAAAGGGGGAAGGGGGGAGGGAAGAAGGGAAAAAGGGTTATCAGTGCTCTCTTTCTGAGAGAAAAGGACATAATAAGAATTTGACAATAATAGGATGATACAGAGTTGAATGCTGGGTCCAGTAGTAAAAACTGTTTAGTTTTTAGTAAAAACTACTAATTACAATATAGTAAACACTGCGCTATTTACTGTGGCTAGAAAGAATATGAGAACATGGCCTTTGCCTTCAAGGACCTTAGAGGCTGGTCAGGAAGTAGGGAGGAGAAAGAAAACAAGAGAAAATGAAAGAAATTAAATATAGAAATCATTATAATTATAAACAATGGTAAATTAGCAACCACAGTGTCATATGTTGACTTCAAGCAAAAGTAATCAGTTATTCGAGCAACAAAAAGGACTTACCCAGAAATAAAACAGTAGACTACAGGGCAGATTGACAACAGTGCATTCATGGGGAGACCACATTCACACCCTGAATCCTAAGCTAGCAACCTTCTGTGTAGTCCGGAGGACCTCTCCCCCAGTTCACTAAAAAGGGAAACAGAATCACTTCTCATGGAAGATGTAAGGTATGTTGGAGTCTATAGTTTGCTGCTTTACCATGGGTGGCTTTACCCATGCTCCTGATCTCATTTAAATAGGGTACGAAATATTAATGCTCACACACGTTCACAGGGTGACCTAATCTGTGGGATTCCTTCCTTCCTTCCTTCCTTCCTCCCTTCCTTCCTCCTTCCTTCCTTCCTTCCTCCCTCCCTCCCTCCCTTCCACCCTCCCTCCATTTCCCTCCCTCCCTCCCTCCCTCCCTTCCTTCCTCCTTCCTTCCTTCCTTCCTCCCTCCCTCCCTCCCTTCCACCCTCCCTCCTTTCCTCCCTCCCT
>PVIJ01006557.1:0-90960 GCA_004024925.1 Scalopus aquaticus
GGGGTGGGGGGGTGGGAAGAGGCAGAGGGCCAGAGCAAAGGAGAGGAAAGGCAAGGTGGAGGAGAGCTGACAAGGTTTCAGTGGTCTTGGTGACAGGATAGGACTTCAGGCTGAGTGGGCAGGTGGGGGGGCCCAATGGGCCAAAGGATAGGGAGGTTGAAGCAGGAATCTTTGCTTCCAAGGCCAGTGCTGCACCCCCAGCCCAGGACAGGGCCCACGCTCGCTCCGCACCCCTCCCACCCCAGCACTGTGCCCCCACCCCTAGTGCAGAGTCCAAAGGCTCCTGCGCCTACTGCTTCCAGGGAGTAAAGTCCAGAGAATGGGAAGTGAGCAAAGGAGCTGCAGGAGAGTGAGACCCAGGGCCTGGTCCCTGCCCTACCCCACGCAGGGCAGATGCTAGGAGTGGAGCTGGCCCCTCCAGGTCAGCCAGTCCCTGTCCCCCCCACACAAGCCCCTGACGGTAAGCTATGGTCAGGGCCTGGCCATTCAAGAGACCAAAAAAAGGCTAAGGCTTGTGGCTGCAGGCCAGGTCAAATGCCCACTATCTTATTTGCTGTAAATTTGAGGATGCCCAAATCTCAGAACCTTACAAATAATCTTTGAATCTGAGATTCTTCTCATCAGAGACTCTGGAATAGTTGTCATCATCATCAGAGCAACTGCTTCTCAAGTGCCATCTATGTGCCAGTCATCAGCTTAAGTCCTTGAGTGTTATCTCATTAAAACCTGAACCTGTGAACCATCACCACAGTCCCCTGTGCTCCCCTTTCCCCCTGTTCTGAGCCCCAAATCTCCCCCCTCTCTCGCTGGTTGACACGCTTGTATTTGGTTCCCCTATATTCCTGTTATAAGTGAGACCATTTGATACTTTTCTTTTTCCTTTTGGCTTATTTCACTGTGGTGATGGTTCACGGGTGAATTGGTGGTGGGAAACCTACGGGGAATATACAGTAATGTAAAAGACTCAAATAAAAAGAAAATTAAAAAAAATAAAATTTTGAAAAACTCAAAAAAAACCAAAACCCTGAACCTGGAGCCCCTGAGGCTGTCGGAAAGTTGGTATCAGAGATTCTTAGCACCTACGGGGGAGCCCTGCAGTGCGGGCCAGGGCAGCCACCAATCACACACCCATCACCACTCTGCTCAGGGCTCCAGGGCCCTTATGGTGTTGAGTACCGGCTGCCCAAGGGCTTACCCACTTAAGCTGGCTCCCTCCCCCAAGCCAAAAGCCTCCAAGAATCCAAGAGGGAAGCCAGGAACCAGGAAGCCAGGAGGTTGCTGAATCAGCAGCCCAGGGACCCGGTCCAGGTCTGGGCGGGGAGAGGGCCAGGCTATGGGGGTGGGGGTGGGGGGCAGGTTCCTACCTGTTGCTCCTCCCGGGGGGCTCCATAGGTCTAGACCTGTCCAGAGGACAGGCCCTCTGGCCCAGGCGGTGCCTCCACTGTGTCACCAGCCCCTCCTCCCTAGGCCTTCCCTAGAAGGAGGAACCACGGAGGCGGGGCCAGGCCAGCTGGGCCACAGGCCAGACTGCAAATGGAAACTTTGCTCCTTTCCCTGCTTCCCCAGGAGGGCTGGGAACTCCTACTAAGCGGAAGCAGCTTTGAGAGCCACAGTGATTCCTCTGGGCCAAACCCCAGGCTGGAATCCCTCGGAGTACCTCAGCTGGAATCTTCCCCAGCACCCTGTCAAGTATGTGTCACTAGCTCTATTCTCCTGAAGAGAACTGAGATGGACAGATGGCAAGTGGAATGGGGCGCCAATAATAAAGCTGGTAAGTGGCAGTACCTTGAGTTTGGGACCTAGTTTGACCATTCCCACATCTGGAATCTTGTCCCCATGACCATAGTGTCCCCTTGTGAATACAGAAACCTTTCCATAGAAGTCTTTCACAAATGTCCTCATATTTAGGACACAGTTAAAGAGACTCTCTTTGGTCATAGTTCTTAGATGCTCCAAATCAAGTAAAACTCAAACCACCCATTTTGGGAAATCAAGATGAGGCCTTGGTCAATACTCTTTCCCACTGCAACAAGTTCTTACTCTCTTCTGTGTTGTTTTCTGGACTAGCTAAGGGAAATGCTCTGTGAAGAAACAAGCAAAAATCAGAAGAAATGCCATAATCGAGGTTGTTCTTCCAAGGAAATTGTCCAGCCTGACTGCATAGATGGGTAAGCTGAGGCTTCGAGTGGGGGGCAGTCTTTGAAAGGTCACATAGTCAGTCAGAGCCGAATCCAGGTGTGCTGACTCCCCCCAACCTACCACAGTAATCTCTCTCCTCGATACAGGTGGGGCTGGAGAGGACAGATTTTGGAGGATTTGAGAAGGATGTGGGGTTCCTGAAGAGTAACACAGATCCAGCTCAAAGCGCACCTTTCCTTTTGCAGCCCCAGAGCCCTGGCCCTTGGCTGTTCTGAGCAGAAGGCGGCCCTGGGAGGGGCCAGAAGGCCAGTGATCTGGAAGAAATAGGAGCAGACAGGCAACAGCCCAGCCTTCCTGCCTTCCTGCCTCCCTGCCGGGTCAGCTGGTTCTTCTCAAGAAAGCCAAAGCTGCTGAGAGGGATAGGCTCTCCAGACTACCACAAGTTGGCATCTGAGGGCCCTCTGTGGCCTCCTCTCCCTTGGTCCACATCATAGAGTCCCCAGTCCTTGGGGCTCTAACCGCAGCCCCTATGGTTCCTTCAGCAACTCCCCTAGCTCTTGTGCCGCTGCTCTTGTGCACATTTGCAGTTATTGCCTTAAGAGCTGCACCTCTGCTCCAGACCTTCCTCTTGTCCTGCTAGGAGTTGAGAGACAGAAATTCTAGTCCTGGCTGTAAGGATGATGCTTTGTGACCTGGGGCAAGCCACCTACCCCTCTCTGATGAGGCAACACGTGCCTGGTAGAATTGGGTTCAAGTTCACTCGGGTAACCTCTCTGCAGCCCTGTGTGTTTACTTATAAAAGGTGAGTAGCGATTCCTAACTTATGGCTGCTTGTGATGATTCCGTGAAATGAACATGGAGCATGATGAAGAGTCTCAGCCTGAGAGAATCTGCCCTTCTCCCAGGGAGAAACCTTTTGTTTCAAGGAGGGGAGGATTTCTAGGAAAATATCCTTTAGTAGCCGCTCTTAGAATGCACATATCTCTGGGCATGTTGAGTAGATTCATGACGACCTACCAAAGACTGAAGGGAAGAAGGAGCTAAGGGTGACTGCCTTGGCCCAGTCCCAGGACATGGGCAGGCCTTCATTCACCTGTGTACAGGGCATAGAGCTGGAGCTGGATACAGCAATGACTCAAATCAACATCCTGCTTTCATGGTGCATATACTCGAGAGAGGAGATAGCCAGCCAACAACTCATGGAATTAAGCTGAGCAAACCATGGGGTTAGCACGTACCAGGCAGAGCAAACAACTTGGGCAAAGGAGTCGAGGTGGTATTTCCAGGAACTGCAAAGAGGCCAAGGTGGGTGAGAGGCAGAAGCAAAGCGGAGAGAGGCAAGAGTGGAGACATAGGTAGGGCTCAACTGTGCACAGCCTTGGCAGGCACAATAAGGCTTGAATATTTATGCCATGAGCAACTGGGCAGCCTGTGCTTCACGTATCAGCATGGGGGGAGTGTCTCCTGAAGCTGTATGAAAAATATTAAAGAGTAAGGACAAATTTCTGGGGAGTGCGTAGCTTCCATCAAATCCTTAGATGGGTTTGGGATCCCAAAAGGGCAGGGAACTCCTTTTATGATTCCTTTCACTATGAGCTAGAGGTAGGCATCCTAGAAACTTGTGTGAGCTGGCCCCGTCTCCAACTAGCCATCTCTGCATCTTCAACCTGTGCTCTGCCCAGACAGAAGTGCTTGCAATTCCCTGCCACTCTGCTGTCCAGGGCTCATCTCTGCCAGTGCCACCCTCTGCCCCAAAGACTTTTCTCCATCACCATGGCCCTTACTACCAGCTTCCCACTCCCCCTCCCTTGTTCTTCACAAGTCAGTTCAGAGCTTATGCCTCCAGGAACCTGCCCTGACTCCCTCCCTTGAGACAACTGCCCTGAACTTCTCTCACACTGTCTGTTCACATTGTTGCCCCTACTAAGCCAAGAGCTCTGTGGGGACAAGGGCTGTGTCTTATTCATTCCAGTGTTGCCAGCATCCAGTACAGGGCACCTAGTCACAGGTCATTAAACTTTGCTGGGAGGCTACCCATGCCAAGGTGGAGGCTGCAAGATGGGCTGGTGGACACTAGAGGGCACTGTGGTCAATGGAATCCTGACCTAATGTTGGCCAGGCCAACACTGTATGCCGGGGAGTGCCCCACCCCCCATTGTCCCTGTACAAATGTTTCCAAGAGCTCAGGAAACATGAACCCTCTGGGTTTAATGGACCAGGTCTCCATTCCAGTTTCCCAGTTTACCTTCTGCCCCCTTTCCAGACCATTCTTATGATGTCCCCATCTTACTGCAAATATGGCTGAAAGTTCTTCACAAATATGGGCGCTAAACACTCACCACTTCATCTTACCCATTCCAACCTCTCAGCAGGTTAACATCTACTCATCTTCCAAGTCTCAGCTTAGAGGTCAGCTTGGAGAAGCCTCCCTCACCCTTAAGCTGGGTTGGCTGTTCCGAGATGCTCTCCCACAGACCCAAACTTCCCCAGTAAGCCTCCGTAACTATTTCCTGGTCCATATCCCAGCCGGCGAGTGAGCTTCCTCAGAGCAGGGCTCTATCATTCTTCACTGTCAATTGCACTTAGTTGAACACAGAGTCTTGCACATTGTAGCTACTCGATAAATCACAAGTGGGTGGTGGGTGGGTGGGTGGATGGATGGATGTCCTACAGCAAGCCATTTTACCCTGTCTAGGTTTCAGTTTCCCATACTTGGCATGGCGGCCAGGAGGTTTTAAGATAATGCATGTTGTATATCAAGTGCTCATCCCGGTACCTAACACATAGCTGACATGTTCTGAATCAAAGCAATTATTAATGTTTGGAATAGTAAAAAAAAAGGGGGGGGTAAGGAGCATGTTGAAGGAGACTCTGCCTTTAGCCTGGGATGATCTTTCCCAGTCAGATTTACCAGTTATATACAGAAGATGTCTTTAACAACAGTAAGAAAACAATGATTTTTATTAAAAATAACAACACCTGCTCTGTGCCAGGCCAGAGACAGGAGGCCTCCAGGAGCTGGTGGGCAACCTCTAGTCTCAGTCAGAAGATGCCAGGCCAAGGCTGAGGTCAGAGTCATGGGCATTGCCCCTGCGTCTGGAGAACAGTCATTATGGCCACAGCTGGTTCCAAACTCTTTACTCATAGGTGAAAACTTGTCTAAGGGGTCATTAATTCCCTCTGTAATTAATGTAAAAACTGCAGGGTTTGTACTAATGGAAAAGTCAGCTCAAGCGTCAAGCTGATAATATTGATAATGTGCGTTTGTAATTATATACTGCAGATAACTATAAATTCAGTCACTGCACTAATAAAATGTAAGAATTCCTGAAGCAACCAAGAACTTGGTAGCAGCTGTACCATGAGCAGCTTTATGCCAGTTGTTCCAAAGCTATGAAAATCACCACTGTGGCAGCAGTGGTAACATTCACAGTGTATTTAAATGTTGTTTGGGTACAAAATATGGGGAAATTTTTAGGTGAAATGGCGTGTTGATGCAAGAGCATGGAACTTGAAAGCGTAGTGAGCAAAGGTCAGCTTGGATTAGAACAGGAACCCAAACCTTAATGAATGGTCAAGCTTACATTTGTGGGCCCCAAAGTAGGTGCCCCCTTACCCCCACCCTGACCTCACTTTTGAACACATAGAAACTGCTCGTTACAGAAGAAACATCCAGCACCAGGTATCTGACTCGTCAGCTTCACCCACTTCCAAGAGAAGCGACTCCCTTCTACAGTTCCTTGTCGTCATGTGTTACCGCAGGTTGGACAGAAATGCTACAGCCACATGAGGATAGGCCCTGAAGCTGGGAGGTCACACAGCTTCCAGGTTGGCAGCCATTGTCAGGCTATGTGAAAGCAGAGAAGTCAGTTCAGAGAGAAGAGTCAGTGACAAAGATGACAGGGCCCAGGCAGGCCATGAAAGATGAAAGAGGAGAGACATGGGCCACCAAGATGCAAAAAGAGGGCAGTCTTGGTCCTTGACTTCTTGGCCCCACTTCCAGCTGGCATGAGGTCTGGCCATATTTCATTTACTGTTCTTAGATTCTGGGAGAAGGAGCCTCACAATAGTCCCCCCCACACACACCCCCTTTATTCTTGAGTGAGTTTGAGTGGGTTTCTGTTCCCTGCAACAAAATGTACCAGACTAAGACAAGGGAAAATTGGGAATATAAGTGTAGGGCTTGCATAAGCAAAAACGCATAAAGAACACTTATGTAGGGAGGGATGAATGCAATTATAAAGCGTTTGTGTTTGTTCACCCAAATGCTCCCTCATTTTCTGACAATGCCACAGACACACTCTCCAGCTACACATACACGCTGACATTCAATGACATATAGAAACAAAGACGGTAGCGACCAGCTATGCTTCTATGCAGACACCCTGACATGCATGGACATGCACCAGTACGCAGGCTCCCCCTGCTCCCTTCACACCCACAAGGATGCAGAGCTGCCACACGCAGGAGGGCACCCACATTCGTGAACACAGTGGCGCTGCCCACCAGGCTCAGGGCAGGAGTTGAGGCTTAACTGGGCTTTGCGCAGCCTCCCTCCCCAGCTGCCAAGTGACTCATCCCCAGGGCTGCTAATTAAAGCCAGGACAGAGGGGACAGAGGCGAGGGGAGGGAAAGAAAAAGAAGGCAAGTTTATTTTGGTGCCAACCAGGCACGCAGCCAGTTTAGGGGTCACCCACTTCCTGGGGCTGGGCCAGATAGGGGTGCAGGAGAACACAAACAGGACAGGCAGGGAGGACCCTCTTACCCCTCCTTGCCCCTCAAGGGCTTCCTGGAAAGGTACCTCCTTTGGGAAGATTACCCAACTATTCCCCTCCCCCCTGGCCCCACCCCCACCCCACACCCCACTGTCAGATTCTAGCTCTACCCACTTTAGACTCTTGTCCTTAGAACTGGCTTCTCCTCCTTAGCACACTCCCATTTGGGCTCTCCAGAGCTGGCTCATCTGTCTCTGCAGCCTGCTTTCTTACCCCCCACAGATCACCCAATACGGGCCTGGTACACAGGGAAGGCTCTGTATGTGCTTCTGGAACATAATCGAGTTGATCGTGGTAGAGCATGGTGACCGCAACTCTGATGGTCTGTACATCCAACCCAATTCTACTGTGGGATGCATTCTTTGAGCTCTCTAACCCTTAGTTTCCTCATCTGTAAAACAATAATACACAGCCTACAGTATTACATGAGGATGATATGAGAGAATAGAGGGAGAGTACCCAGCAAGCCCTCACCCAGTGAGTGGTGCTGTTAAGTAGCATGGTAGGAGCAGTAACTACAGAGCCAAGTCCCAAGCCAGGCTCCACTACAGAGTATGTGGAACACCTCAGACGAGTCACATGAGCTCTCTGAGCTTTGTCTCATTCGTAAAATGGGGTTTGGCATACAAGACCACAAATTTGCTGTGAAGATCTGAGCCTGTTACGTGTCCCATGTGGAGCCCAGCTCTTAGGAGTCTCTTGACAAATGACAACAGTGATTACTAAGATAGCAGGAGAATTTCAGACCTTGGGGGCCGGAGAAGCCCAGAAGGGAGAGAGCTCTTAGGTGGACTAGGGCAGCCAGCCAGAGAGCATTCAGTCTGCAGTCAGTGACAAGGTCCCAGCAAAGGAAATGGTGGAAAGGGGAACACTGAAGGGGGTGAGCAACCAGGCTGTGGAGAAGAGGCAGTATGGGCGGAGGGCAGAGGAGGACACAGCTGGGACAGCTCTGGAGATGACTAGCATCCTAGATGTGAGGATAGGGGAGCCATGAAAGATCCATGTGGTCTCGGGCACCCCAGATTGCCAGGAGGTCAAAACAAGGAAGAATCTTAGAGATTATCTAATCCAAATTCCCCTTGCACAGATGGGGGCACTGAGGCCCAGAGTGGGAGGCCTCCTCTGGGAACAGAGCCAGCTCTGGCTCCTCCTCCCACTTCTCCTCCCCAACGGCTGCGGTTCCTGTTGCCATGGGGACATTCCTGGCTCTGCGGGTGTCAGCGACTCCCCCACCCTTTCCCTCCTTTCCTAGCAACAGGCCACCTCCTCCAGCTCTCATCCTTGCGTGCTTAGCAACCCCAGCCTGGTCCCCAGGGTCCCTGAGTTCCAGCCTGACCCCCTGCTGTGGCAGCAGCCCCTCCAGGCCGGGGGTTCCTTCCACATCTGGTGGCAGAAGTGTACGCCCCTCCTGCCTTCCTGTTTTCAAGTTCCGCATTTCTCAAGCTTCACTCTCAAGTTTATGACACTGGAGTAGGCTGGGGAGGGCAGAGAGCATTACAATATGTTGAGCCACTATCTTATGCTGAGCATTGCTTTACTTTAAGTCCTCTCATCATGCAGGGAAGTCAGAATTATTGCTCCCATTTTACTGTTGAGGAAATGAAGGATCAGAGAATTTAAGTGACGTATCAGAAGCACACAGCTAGGAAGCAGCCTCTGTTGACAGCTAGCTTTGTGACCTTGAGCCATCACCAGTCTCTGGACCTTGGTCTGAGGTGCCCTTAGCTTTGACGACTTCTCAGGGATCTATAGGACACCTGGGTAGCCTCCTCTGCTCACAGTCCTGCCCTAGCACCAACTGGTCTGCTCTCATTTAACTATACACTTCCTCCGGCACACCACACTTAGCCCTCAGGCTTGGGCCCTGCCAGGGGCGGTTTGCAGCCTGTTGACCCTGCTGGCTCTTTGCTGTTCAGCTTCCACAACAGGAAGGCCTCGCCTAGCCCCTCTTCCTTCATGTTTCTTTATACTCCGAAGCCTTTCCCCTACACAAACACACAAACACACACAGTTTATTAGATGGGGACACCGGGTTCCAAGGGACAAATAGGTTTTCCCAAAGACACGTAACTGGAAAGCAAGCGAGCCATAAACAGAGCCCTATGCCTAGACCTAGGTGCTGCCCCTTCTGTGCTGCAGAGTCCAGTCTTTCTCCTCCAGTCTTCCTTGGCTCCCACTGCTGACAGAAGAAGTCTGTGACCCAGCCCAGACCAGCATGCTGAACTTCAATATTTGCCCTTTTCCTGCCCAGATCTGTTTTAGCCCAACTGATAGGCCCAGCCCCTCATGTCTCTAACCCCACCCTCACTTCCTGTGTATGCTGGTTCCCACTTCCAGGGATGCCCTCTTGATGCAAAGTCTGCACATTAGTCATCCACGGCCCAGCTCGGAGGCTGCCTTCTCCAGAAAGCTACCCCTGACCCCTAGCTGAAGTGAGTGCAGGAATTTACATGTGGGTCCTGAGAGCATCCTCAGATGGCCTCAGCCAGCCCTGGTCCCCAGTTAAGGGATTTGCTACCTCATTTGCACACAGTGCTATGCTTCAGGCCCTTTCCATAGCCCAGTTTTGACCCTTGCTTCTCCAATTGCTGAGTCCTCAAGGTCCTTATAGCCTCCTTGACTGTGGCCCAGGATGGTGTCAGGAAGGAGCTCTTAGTAAAAAAAAAAAAAAGAAATGCTAGCTCTGGAACCAGACAGTCCAGGATATGAGTCAGAGTGATGCCAACCTGCCCCACTGCTCTGCTTCCCTTGGACAAGACATTGACCCTCTTAAGAACTTCATCGTCTTCATCTTCTGCAAAGCAGGGATCCTTATCCACGTCTAGTAGGGCTGCTTTAAACACTGAATAAGATCATGTCCAGAGTTCTTAGTACATGAGAAGCAGATGACAACTGCTATCATTTGCTAATGTTAGTGCAAGGATGAGGATGGTTACTATTATCTGCAAGGCTGCCGAGGGCTCCCGGAGTGACGCTGTGGGCAGGGCTCTGGGCTTGGTGCCAAGCAAACCTGGGTTTGAATTCTGGCTCAGTCGTCTATTAGTTGTGTGGCTGTAGGCAAAACCATAAGGAGCCTGAGCCTCAGTTTCCTCAACTGTAAAACAATGATGCTAAGGCCAGCGAGGTTCCACCTACATTGTCACTGGGAGGATCAAACAAAACAAAGTCCCTGACAACTTCTATAAGTTGTAAAGACCTAACTTATGTCATCATATGACTTATGATTATGACAATTATTAAAAATCTGAGCTATAGGTCCCAGGAACTCCACTGCTGGAAAGAGCCCAGCACTAGAGACGCCCTCACATGGGTTCCCCAGCAAGTAGCAGGCATATCAATGGGGCTGACTAGGAGCCAGCCCAACTGTCTTTCTCCAAACCCACAGGAAGCAGTGGGATCTGTATCTTTGGCTAGAAGAGTACCTTCCTAAATGCTCAGACAGGCTGTGCTCGTGCTACACCCCTTGGCCGTATACTGGGATGATCTGTGGCTCACCACACACCCCTTGCCTAGACACTAGGCCTGACTATGTCCATCACATTGCCCCTGCTCCCCACCCACAGCCCTGACTTTGGCCCTTGGCATCAGTGGGCTCATTCCACACCCCCTGCTGGGGATGCTGAGACATGATATATCTTATTAGGCACCTCCATCTGTATGCTGGGATTCTCTGGCCTCCTCCCATATCCACTGCCTGCATGCCAGGTCGTGGAAAGAGACATGCCAGGCCCTGGTTGGGCAAGCTATACCCTGAACAAGGGTTCACAGTCCAGAGAGCACAAGTGGGGACTTAAATCCAGCCTGTTCTGTGCTCACTGAGCTGCAAACCCTGGTGAGGGGCCACAGTCGCCCAGTGGAAATGGAACATTCCTTCAGCTGATTTACTCAGTGGATTCTACTCTTCACCAAGGTACTGTATGTGCCACCTGGAGCCCTGATTGAGACCAGGCATACCCATCCTATGCCTCTGCTGCCTGGGGCCATCTCACCCCAGAGCCCCATACCATTCCCCCTGGCTAGGCTGAGTGGGCCCACCCTGAATCCCTCATCACTTCCACAGAGTACCTGCACTTGACTCTGAGTCTTCACAAAGCTTCTGGTGGGTTCAGGCCTGGGAAGTGCACTTATAGCCCTGTCTCCATCCCAGTTTTACTCCCACCTCCTCAAGTGGCAGATTGATCACCTTGAACACTTAATGAAGTTTAAAAAATGCACACTTGTCACCATAACATGTTTCTACTGTGGAGAATGTATCACATCAAAAGTCCACCCGAATCCCACTACTCAGGGCTAGCACAGGTTAGGGTGGAGCTCAAATGCTAGATTAGGAAGCCCAGCCCAGGGCCCTCTCTCCTGGGAGGAGAAGATGGAAAATGTTCCAAGCCCAACACTGACAGACATTGACTTTCCCATCTGAATAGCTTCCATGAGCCCCTCTGGTATTCATCTCCGCTCAGGAGGCAGTTAGGGTCAGCAAGACTGAGGAACAGTTTTCATTCCCTCCCCTCACCAGCCATACCCACAACTCCATTCCATACCCACCCCTGATTCCAACGGGATAAAACCCCTACTCCTCCCCATGGATCCCAAAGTAACAAAACAGAGGCCCCCGCCCCAGTTCCGACCCCATCTCCCAAAGACTTATGAAAGAAAGGAGGTACTGACCTGACTGTTCTGGAATTCTCACCATCAGATCTGAAAGGGAAAAAAAAAAAAAAGAAACCAAGACAGTCAGTATGTACTCGGTAGTCTTCTCTCTGTCCTATGCAGCTGCAGCGGCCTTGAGGCTCAGCACATGTCATGAAAAGAGGGGAAGGGTATTTCATGCAGAGAGAATAATCAGTGCAAAGGCCCTGAAATGACACAGAGCCTGGCCAGTTGCTGGGCCAGGGAGGAGGGCAGTGTGGCTGGAGTGGAGTGCACAAAGGGTTGGAGGTGAGGTCAAAGCTGTGCCAGGAGCCGATCATGTGGGGAGCTGGGTCACAGAGAGGAACAAAGTCTTCCTCAGAGTGGCTGAGAGGCAGCCTGCAGCCATGGGCAGGGGTAAAGGCAGCCTGCAGCCATGGGCAGGGGTAAAGCCTGGGCTTTAAACACAGTGAGACAGAGCTTCAGATATTGGCACTGCCACTTACCAGCCCATAACCTGGGTAAGTCATTTCCCCTCTCCAAATCTGAGCCTCAGTCTCCCCACTTGTAACATGAGGCCAATCCTCACAGAATTGTTGGGATGATTAAGCCCTTTGGAAACCATCAGACAAATGCCAGGTATTATTAACAACATAGAAAAGGCTTTGCCAATTGCCTGGTCCAACCTGCTTATTTTCCAGATGAAGAGAATGAGGCTGAGGGGGTAAGTGAGTCAGCTGCCGAGTTCCTTTCTACTACATTGGTCTGCCTTCTTCATTGTGAGGCCCCCTCAGAAGCAAAGGAAGGATGAAAAAAGAGAATGGAGTGGGGGACAACTTTGAGGGAACCCAGGGAATGAGTGAAGTCTGAACCACACCCCTCTGGCTGTTTCTGGCCGGGAGGGAGGGAGGAGGAGAGAGGGAGGGAGAGAGGGAGAGAGGGAGAGAGGGAGAGATTGTGTGTGTGAGAGAGAGAGAGAGAGAGAGAGAGAGAGAGAGAGAGAGAGAGAAGGCTTAAAGGGGAGGAAGAAGGGAACTTGGAAGTAGGAGAGTGTGGGAAGCAGTCTTCCTCTTCCCCCTTTGTCTTTTTTCTCCTCCTTCAGCCTCCAGTCACACTCTCCCAAGCCAGACTGAAGAGGAGGCAGATGGACACAGAACGGGTTGTCCTCAGGTGAAAGACCTTAGCAGGGGAACATCATCTATACTGAGTACAGAATGGGAGGGACACACAGGGAGGGGAGGTGGACCTCGGAAGGGAGAATTTGTTGGAAATGTGAATGGACTAGCCTGGTGGGGCAAGCAAACATTAGGGTGCTTGAGCCAGACAGCAGATGAGTACAGCACTTCCAGTTCTGCTACTTACTACCGCATCATCCTAGGGAAGACACTCCCACATGTCCAGCCCCAGCTTTTTCACTTGTAAGATGGAGAAGGGGTGATAGGAATCCCTCCGCTCCCAGGGTGCTGTGAGGCCACATGCCTACAGTGCACATAGCACAGCCAGTAACAGTGGGACAATTTTTAGCCTCCTCAGCCCCCTAAAGAGACAAGACCAGGGCCACCAAGTACCTTCTCGATTTATTAAAACTTTCCATCTAATTCTGTAGCAACAAGATTGCTTCCGAGGCCTGGCCCAACTACTTGCATGTACCAGGTCAGAGGGTCCTATCTTCAATGACTCCCCAATAGCCCAAAAGATTAAGCCCGAGCCTCTTTCCATAAATCTAACCTGCTGCTCCAGGCAGGCTGGTCTAGCCACCGCACTCCACTTCCAAGCCCCAGCACCCAGTTATTCAGTCTGCTGTATACCAGGCCGCTTACTCAGGAATACAAACCCCCGAGGAGCTCACAGACTGACCCCTTGGCCAAACGTGCTTCAGAGCATAAGTAACATATATAGTCATCCCCACCACCGTGTGAGCAGTCATTGAGGCCTGAGTATGTAGCAGGATGGTGTTAGGCTCTTCTTGTGCATTATCTCCTCTGATCCTGCAAAGTGGAAACTGCTCATCCAATTTTAAGATGAAGTTGAAATCATCTGTCCCGGGTCATACAAGAGCATGGTGTGAACCCCAAACCCTGTGCTCTTAACACCACACACCCCTGGACCACAAGCTCCAGTGAAGAGACTTATGCACTGTTAAGGTGACTTTCCTTATTCTCAATCCCCAATGTTAAGCTAGACCTTCCTCACTAGGGCTCTTTCTTTGGAGAGGTTACCAGACACGTACTTTTGGTCCAAAAGCTGACTGCAGTCTGATTCTTATTAATTCAAGAATATATAGAGCCTCATATGATCCTCAGTATAGGGCTACACCCCACCTCAGAGATTTATAGCCCTTTATGCACTCAATAGATTATTAATTGTGAATAGGTAACAATCATGATCAATATTGGGTTATCTTCCACCTCTGCAGGACTGATGTACTGCCCATGGTCACTCCACACCTCTCCTTATGAAGCTGGGTACCAATTCTTTTGGGAGGCAGCTCAGACTGGTAGAAAGAATCTTTGGACCTTGGTTACTTATCTATAAAGTAATGGGGTATGGTAGCAGAGTTCCAAGCAGTCTTCAGATTCTAAAGTATTTGGTTTCCTCAGAATTCCAAAGTTCTTCTCTTTTATCAACTAGATTCAGCTGTCTACATGTCACAGCAAAGACCAAGTAGCAGGTTTCCTTTTCTTGATCTATGTTAGGAGAATAGGTTGCTTCTCTCACAGACTTCTCTCACAGGCATCTTCTCTTCACTATTCTCACAGACTTCTCTTAATGAAGGCCACTTAACACTCTGGGGATCTCAAAAGGCTTGGGTATGCCAATTCCCATCCTTAAAAATGACATAAATTGTAACTTATTGAAACCTATGAGTATAGTGACCATATTTTCTGAACCAAAACCCAGTGTGCAACCTGACGAAGGATTTTGATATTGCCACTTTCACGTACATGAGGCAATCTGGTAGATGTGAGAATAAATGGCAAAATATTGAAAGTTCCTGAACCTTTAGGGACCTATGGAGACAACAGGGCAGAATGACTAAAAAGAATGTAAGTTTTCAAGTTGCCAGATTGCAGTGTCTGCCTTACCCCTTGACTGGATTCCCCGCCTTCAGTTTGGGTCCACCAAGCCATCTATAAATAGCACCCGGGGAAACAATCAGGTGCCTTTCCTCAAGAATCTGAATCAGATAAACAATACTGTCCTCTGAGATCTCAACTAATAAAACAGACATAGAATGCATCAGAAACAAGAAATGCAAAGTTACCTGAAAGAGACAGACTGAACCGCCAGACAAATTCTGTGTATTATGTCTAAAAAATCAGGAATCCTGCACAGTGCTCAGCCACCAGTGCCTCCTAGCAGGCCTTTGCCCCAACTTGGGCCTTGCAGGGCCTTGCTCTACTTCAGGGCTCCTCAGCAACACTCCGGGTAAGCACCCCTGACTCCAGGCCCAGGCCCTAGTCCTTGTGTCCTCAGGAGTAGACACAAGCCCCAGTCAGGCCTCACAAGACTTAGTTTTTCACCACAGGCACCCAGCCACACCTGGGAAGTGCATCTCACTCAGCACTCAGCCACCAGTGCCTTGGGAGCAGACTCAAGCCCCAGTCTGGGCCCAAAAGGACCTCATCTATATCATGGATCTTTGCCCTCCTGGCCATCAGAAACAGACCCTGGGTCAGTGCTCCTGGGGAAGGCAAGGTGCCAGCGACTCAGCCTCTTGAACCAGCACCATCTTAGCCTCCTCCAGCCACCAGAACAAGGGCCAGAAGTTCTTTGGGGAGGCTCTTGCACCATCTCAGATCCTACAAGACTCCAGTAGTTGTGCTGTGCCCATCATTAAGGAAATACCCAGAACAGTGGGAGAGAAGGATTCATACACAACAAAACCCCCAACTACAACAAAACAATGAAGAGAAAGAAAAATACCAAAAGCCAAGCAAGTCCTCAGGGTAACACTCCACCATAAATAGAAAAGAAAACCCCAGAACCAAATCACAAAGACATGGAAGAGCGTACTTAACTATCAGACATAGAATTCAAGATGGCCATGATTAAGAAGTTAAAGAATGGGAACGACACAAAGAAAACTCAGAAAATGAATACTGTGGGAAAAACAATCAACAAACAGAAGTTTGACACTGAAACTTTAAACAAGAAAATAAGAGAATTACAGAAGAAGCAAAAAATTCAGAATAAAGTCACAGAAGTAGAATAAATGAAGTGGAAGAAGGAATCCGTGATCTTGAAGGTGAAAAAGAGGTAAGAAGAAAGAGAAAAGGAAAGAAGAGAACAAAGGAAAATGAAGAAACACTTCAAGAATTATCTGACACCATGAGGAAAGTAAATATATAAAAATCATAGAAATTCCAGAAAGAGAGAGAAGGAAAATGAGACTTGATTTAGGGAAATAGTAGAGGACAACTTCCCAAACTTGACGAGGGAAATGAACATAAAATTACAGGAAGCAAAAGAACACCTAGCTAACTACATGAAAGGAAAACTATAGCAAGACACATAGTAAAACTCCCAAGAGTCCAAGACAAAGAAAAAATAATGAAGCTGACAAAGTAGAAGAAATGTATAACCTATAAAGGAACACCAGTTAGACTAACATCAGATCTCTCTAAAGAAACACTTTGGGCAAGAAGAGAATGGAATGACATATTCAAAATACTCCAACAAAAAAATGCCAGCCAGGGCCTCCCTGCTGGCACAAAGGGTTAAGCGCAGCACTGTGAAGCTATCCAGAGCCACTGCAGTTCAAACCGGCCAGGGAGATTCCCCCATGGCACAGCAGACCGCTCCTGCCCCCCTCAGCAGTGTACTTCAGTCGATCTGCCTGTTCTGCTCCCCACTCTGTCTCTGGTGAATCCTCTCACCACCCCACACCTCTGACCTACACCCCAGCTTGTATGCATAAATCAATAAATCTTTTAAAAAATGCCAGCCAAGAGTACTCTATCCTGCAAAGCTCTCTTTCCTGTGTGACAGAAAGATAAGTACCTTCTCAGACAAAGAATTTCTTAGGGACATTGCATCCACTAAACCCCCCACTCCAGTAAATATTAAAAGAATCCTCAGATCTAAACCAGAGAGTGAAATGAACACAAAGAACTGAATAAGGAATTAAATAGAACCACAAAGCTAGGAACAAAATGGCAGTGATGGACATTTACATGTCAATAACCACTGTAAACATTAATGGTCTGAACTCACAATAAAAGACAGAATATATAGTTGGATTAGAAAACAGAATCCAACCGTCTGCTGCCTCCAGGAAATATACATAATCACCAAGGATAAACATAAACTGAAAGTAAAGGGGTGGAAAACAATCCTGCAAGCCAATGGCATCCAAAGAAAGGGAGGAATAGCCATACTTACATCAGACAAAATAGACTTCCAGCTTTAAAAAGTAACAAGAGAAAGGGATAGACACTATATAATGGTCAAAGGAACAATACTAAGGAAGACCTAACACTCATCAATATATACTCACCAAACAAAGGAACACAAAATACATCAGATGACAACTATCAAAAGTGAAAACAGACACTATAGAAAATACATATGTGGTTGGAGACTTCAATACCCCACTCTCACCAATGGACAAATCAATGAGACAGAAAATAAATAAGGACATAATTGCCCTAAACAAAGAACTAGACCACATAGACCTAATAGACATTAACAGAGCACTGCACCCATAAAAAAGCCAAATACACATTTTTCTCAAGTGCACATGGGTCATTCTCTAGGATTGACCACATACTGTGTCACAAGGGAAAGATCAATAAATTTATGAAAATAGAAGCATACCAAGTAACTTCTCTGACCATAAAGGTACTGACCTACAAATCAACTACAAACAGAAAAAAGGAAATACTTTAATATGTGAAGACTGAATAATACACGAATGAATGACCACTGGGTTAATGAGGAAATCAAAGAAGAAATAAAAAAATACCTTGAGGCAAATGATAATGAGGACACAACCTTTCAGAATATATGGGACACAGCAAAAGCAGTTCTAAGAGTGAAGCATAGAGCAATACAGGGCCACATTAATAAACTATTATAGAAAGAGCTGAAGCAAACAACCTTGTCTCATCTCAAGGAACTAGAAAAAAAAGAATAAAAAATTCAAATGATAATGGAAAGAAATAAAAGCTACAGCAGAAATAAATGTAATAGAAATAAAAAAAGGCAGCCCAAAAGATCAATGAAACCAAAAACTGGTTCTTTGAAAAAATAAAAAAAATAGACAAATATTTGACTAGGCTCACTAAGAAACAGGGGGGGGGGGAAAGTCAAATAAATAGGATCAAAATGAAAGAGAAGTTACAACAGATACTGCAAAAATTCACAGGATAAGAGATTACTATAAATATTTATATGCAAACAAATTGAACAATCTAGATGAAATAGACAGACTCTTAGAATTATACAATCATCCAAGACTGACTAGGGAAGAAATAGAAACTAAACAAACCAATCACAAGCAAGGAAATTGAAACACTAATAAAAAATCTCCCCAAACACAAAAGTCCAGGACCTGATGGCTTCACAAGTGAGTTCTATCAAACCTTCAAAGATGAACTGATACCTATCCTGCTTAACTCTTTCAAAAAATTGATAAAAAAGGAATTCTTCCAAACACATTTTACGAGGCCAACAATACCCTAATACCAAAACAAAACAAAGACAATACAAGGAAAGAAAACTACAACCCAATCTCCCTAATGAATGCAGACACAAAAATCCTCAATAAAATCTAAGCAAACCATATCCAACAATGCATTAAAAAGATTATACACCATGACCAAATGAGATTTATACCAGGAACACAAGGATGGTTCAACATCCAAAAATCAATCAATGTAGTACACCACATCAACAAAAAGGAAAGAAAAAACCATTTAGTTATATCAATAGATGCCAAGAAAGCATTTAATAAGAGCCAGCATCCATTTATGCTTGAAAAACAGGACAAATGGAACATAGCTTAACATAATAAAAGTCAAATGTGAGAAACCCACAGCTAGTATCATTCTCAATGGTGAAAAACTGAAAGCCTTTCACTAATATCTGGTATAAGACAAATATGTCCACTCTCACCACTACTATTAAACATAGTATCAGAAGTCCTAGCTAGAGCAATTAGGCAAGACAAAGCAATAAAAGGAGTCCAAATTGGAAAAGAAGAAGTAAAGCTATCATTATTTGCAGATAATATAATATAAATAGAGAATCCCAAAGACTCCATGGAAAAACTAATTGAAATAATAAACCAGTTCAGCAAAGTGGCAGGATACAAAGGGAACACACAAAAATAATCTGCCTTCCTATATCAAATAATGAACTAAAAGAAGTTAAGAAAGCTGTCCCATTTACAATCGCGCCAAAAACAAACAAACAAACAAACAAAAACCTAGGAATAAATCTAACAAAGGAGATTTAAAAAAAAAACTTTACAAGGAAAACTATAAAACACTGTTAAAAGAAATAGAAGACACAAAGAAATGGAAAAATATACCCTACTCATAGATTGGAAGAATCAACATTGTCAATATGGCTATACTACCCAAAGCAATTTATAGATTCAATGCTAGCCCAATAAAAATCCCAATGACATTCTTCAAAGAACTAGAACAAAGACAACTGAAATTCATACGGAACCACAAAAAAACAAACAAACAAACAACAACAACAAAAAACCCTGAATAGCCAAAGCTCTCCTGACTAAAAAGGGGGGAAATGGAGGACTTCAAAGTATAGTGTAAAGCCATAATAATTAAAACAGCATGGTATTGGAACAAAAACAGACAAACAGACCAATAGAAAATTGAGAGCCCAGAAATTAAACCACACCTTTATGGACAACTAATATACAACAAAGGAGCAAAGTATATACACTAGAACAAGGAAAGCCTCTTCAATAAATGGTGTTGGGAAAACTGGACTGCCACATGCAAAAAAGTGAAACTAGATCATTATCTCACACCATACACAAAAATCAATTCAAAATGGATAAAAGACTAGAATGTAAGACCTGACACCATAAAATACATAGAAGAAAACATGGACAAATCACTCAATGACATAAACCTCAGAAACATCTTTGCAAACTCATCTCCAACAGCAAGGAAAATAAAGGAGAAAATAAACTGGGACTATATAAAACTAAAAACTTTCTGTACAGCAAGAGAGACACCCTACTGAATGGGAGAAAATATTTGCACAACATACATCTGATAAGAGGTTGATACCAAAATTCTACAAAGTACTTCTACAACTCAACAAAAAAAACAAAGAACCCAATCAAAAAATGGGCAGAAGAGCTAAATAAGCACTTCTCCAAAGAAAACATGCCAGTGGCCAACAGACATATGAAAAAATGCTCATCACCACTTATCATCAGAGATATTCAAGTCAAACCACAATGAGATACCACCTTACATCTGTGAGAATGGCCCCATTTAAAAAAAAAAACAAAACAGAAACAACAAGTGCTGGTGAGGGTGTGGAGAAAAGGGAACACTTTTACATTGTTGGTGGAAATGTAGACTTATCTAGCGCCTATGGAAAGAAGTGTGGAGTCTCCTCAAAAGACTAAAAATGGATCTACCATATGACCCAACAATTCCACTCCTAGGTATCTATCGAAAGAGCACAAAAACACTAACTGAAAAGGAAACTGGTACTCCTATGTTCACTGCAGCACCATTTGCAAATGCCAACATATGGAAACAACCTAAATGGCCCAGAAGAGATGAATGGATCAAGAAGATTTGGCATATACACACAATGGAATACTACTCAGTGATCAAAAAAGATAAACTCATGCCATTTGTGGCAACATGGAAAGAATTAGAAGGGATTATTCTAAGCGAAGTGAGCCAGAAGGAGAAAGATAAATACCAGAGGTTTCACTTTTATGTGGAATCTAGAGAAACCAAAGGGTCAGGAAAAAGACAAACTATAAGACTGACCCTTGTAAGAAGACCGTAGATCTGAGACACTCTGGAGGGGTTGGAGAGAGGTAGGGAGAGGGAGAGAGTTAGAACAGGAGGGGAGGTGAGCACTGTGGAGTGTGGTAGGGGACTGTGGGTACTATGGTGGTGGGAAAAGTATGGTGACCGCACCTGAAGGAAGAAATCCTCTATCGTGAAAAAAAAAAACAAGCATTTTTTTAAACTTTCTAAAAATTTTTTTCCTAATACATACAGTCTAAAAAGTTAAAAATCAAGAGTGCAACAGAAATGAGACTGGACAGTTATTGCTTTATTTTATTTTATGTTATCTTATTTTATTTTTTAAGGGACATCTGTAAACAGGGATTCTCTCTGGAATATCCTGAAGAAAAACAGGTAGGTAACCTGATCCAGGGATTGTACAGGTATCTCCAAAAACTAAGAACCAGACCTGGGGCAGCCAGGCGCCGCCTCACCCCAAAATCACCTTGTCTAACTGGAAATCTTTTCAATGGACAACTTTCTTCTCACACTGACTGCTAAAGGAACATATTTAAAGCACAAATCTGTCAGTCTCTTGTTTCAAAAATTCAGTAAATTCCCCCACTGACCCTGCCTGGCCAAGGAGCCCAAGCTCTCCAAAGCTCTAAATCTCATTCCACTCTCCCATCTACTTTTTGTGCCACCTGGTATTTGCCACCTGGAACTCTCTTGCCCCTTTTAAGTTTTCTAAATTATTTTTTTAATTCTAAAAAAGTGATACACTAAATAGTTTTTAAAGTCAAAGTGTGAAAAGCTCTTAACAAAAATAAGTCTCTTTTACAACTCTTAGTTCTTTCAGAGTTCATTTTCATATTTCTAGTCATGCTCATATTGCTAATCTGTTTTTGAAATTTTTTCCCAAGTCTACCCTTTTCAAATTTTATTTTTATCAAACTAATGCATGCATATAGATTTTCAAGTCTCACAGCACTACAAGGATAACAAAAAACCACAAATGTACCACTCTCCCCCTCCTCACCTCCAACTTCCACTCTCAGAGACAAACCCTTCCCAAGTCTTTTAACTGTTTTTCAAGATCTTTACTGTTCATTTCTCAATAACACATGCATGCTTCTATTTCTTGAGTCAAAAAAATTACATTACTTACTGAATTCCTACTCTGCAGGGAGAAGATACAGTACTCTTACACACCCTCAGCACCCAGTTTTCATGCAGGTGTACATCCCTCCTCTCATTCTACCAGTGCAGTTAAATCAGTTTTAGTTAAATCAATATTGGTAGTTTACAATATTATGTCTGCATAGATACTAGTAATGGATAAGTATCATTTACTATAATTACATTTTCTTTCCTTTATAGTTTATATGCCACCTCCCTTACATGCCACTTCACCCTATGTTGATTACTGGGCGGGGGGGGGCACTTTCTTGCTTAGTTTTCTTCTTTCCTATGATCAGTTTTCCCCAAACTCTGTCACCTGTGCAATTCTCCACTCAATATGTTTTGACACATCAGGTAATCCATCAGACTTATTTTCCTTCGAGACATCCATCCCTGCTGCCAATGATACTTGTTCTCCAGGCATGCACAGGCACTGCCCTGAGATCATCCCCTTTCCATCACCCCCAGAGTCCCTTCTCATCTATGTTAGATTTCCCACTTCCTAGGTTCTTTCACCTTTGTGTCTGCATTTATGCCTGTGTTTTGTTGGAACATATTCTCCAGTGCTTCCTGACAAAGGGGGCACAGGACATAGAATCTTCAGACTGTACCTATCTAAAAATGTCGTTATGATGCTCTCCCCCTTGATTGATAATTCAAATGGGTATAGACCTCTAGGTTGGAAATTATATTCCCTCAGAATTTGAGAACACTGCTCCATTGTCTCCTAGCTTCCAGCGTTGCTGCCAAGAAGTCCCATGCCATTCTTATTCTTAGTCATTTGTATATGATATGTTTTTTCCCTGGACATTTTCAGGATCTTCTCTTTGTCCCCATTGTTCTGAAATTTCACAATGGTATGCCTTGGTGTGGGTCTTTTTCTCATTTAGTTTGCTGGTTACTTAGTGGGATTTTCCTTCTTTCC
Source organism: Scalopus aquaticus (assembly GCA_004024925.1). NCBI lineage: Eukaryota > Metazoa > Chordata > Mammalia > Eulipotyphla > Talpidae > Scalopus > Scalopus aquaticus. Next base: position 22,605 of record PVIJ01006557.1, read on the forward strand.
GTTCTGGGACATGCTCTCCTATTATATCTCTGATCATTCTCTTCTTGTTTCCTTCATTCTCTATTTGTGCAACTCCTGTTGTTATATGTTGGAGTTCCTCAACAGATCCCTCTGTTTCCTCAACTTTTCTTTTATCCATCTCTTCATCTTGCTGTTTTGCTCCCTAGGAGATTTCCTTGCCTTTTAGTCTCTAATCTTATTGAAATCTTTATTTGGCTCCTACTATCTTTAATTTTCTGGATTTCTTATCTTCCCTTCATTGTTTCTATTCCTTCCAAGTTCCTTTTTATGCTCATTTGCTTGCTTTTTTTGGTCAGCCTTGCAGGTTGATGGTCTTCCTCAAGTAGCACTGAACTCTGTGATCACCTCTGGCTACCTAGGGTTTGGGAGTTTTCTAATGCCAGTTGTATGAAGGGTTCATGTATATAAGATGATATATACTTACCTTAAGGGTCACTGGATGATGATCCTGGTGATCAGTTCCCATAACACTAACAAGCTGATGGGAAGCTCTGTGTGTAGCTGGAGCATGCTGAGCAGTGGGCCCCACTACACAGTTACTAGGCTGAAAGACTATTCTTTTGTTGGAAGACTCCCAAATGTCACCTGGAGGCCTTTTTCTGGGGCCTTCCAGTTTCCCCAGAGAAGAATCCTTCACTCTCTCATGTGCTCCTGACTTTGGTGTGCTGAAAGTAGGGGTGTGGGAAGGGGTGGGCATCCCAATGGTTTAGAATGCAGATTCCTCTGCTTTCAGCCCTTATCCTCTGCTGTGCCTGATGTCTCCAAGCCCAGAGCCTCTCAACTTCAGCTTCTCCAAAGAATCACTCTCCATCTGCAGAGCTAGAGCTGTGGGGGAGGGGGTGTGGGAAGGAGTCAAGAGAGTCTATTAAGAGACTTTCAATAGTCTCTTGTTTTCAGTAGCACACTTTACCCTGCCTTCTGCATTCATAGGACCTCTGAATCCTGAGCTTTTCGCAGGTTCTCTGAGTACAATAATTTACTTCTGGTCAGCATCTCATACCTTACATGTCTCTACCTGTTTTAGTCCTTTACTCCTATTTCAGTAGAATTTGGGGAAGCAGCAGAGATAAATAAGTTTATTCAACTCATTATGTTTAACAGGAAGTTACCCTTCTAATTCAAGCCAACTCCTATTCATCCTCCATGACTCATTTAGGCAAAGCCTCCTCCAGGAAGCTTATCTTAATGTCCTTAGACTGGATCAGGAGCCCCTGCTCTGTTCTCCCACAGGATCCTTTTCTTGCCTCCATCACAGCTTTGATCAAACTGCTCTGAAATTGTCCATTTCCATGCCTGACTCTCCCTGCAGACTGGGAGCTCCTAGCAGGCTGGGGCTTTGTCTTACTCACACCTGTAAGACCTCAGGGTCTGGTCCACAAAAGTACAGAGTGAATGTGTACCGAGGGAATGAATGAAAAAATGAATAACTCTAAGAATGAATCAGATCCAGCTACAGGGAATGAAGGGAAAGGGAAAGAAGTTGAGTGCAATGGTTTCTTAAAGATCAGTTCCCTAAAAGCTGTATGTGCAAGTATGCCCACCCCAGCATGATTCAAAGCAATGAAAAAAATGGGTCGAATTTCTCTGCCCTGTATTCAGAGGATGATTAAGTACATTATGGTATATCAGTTGCCATTTAAAATGATGGTTATGAAGAATATGCAATTACAAGGGGAAGTGTTCAAATGAAAACAGCAAGAAAAAACTGTATGCAAAGTATCATTTCAGTTCTATAAAAATAATGCAGAGAAGTGGGAATTACAACAAATGTTCAGAGTGGGTGCCTTTGTTAGAATGATGGGTATTCTTTTTCTCCTTTACTTTTCCAAGTTTTTCTAAATTCTCTAATGGAACAACACATCAAGTGTATAATTTTTTTAAACAACTAAGAAATGAGGCTGTGTATGCTGAGTGCCATGAATAACACAGTGCAAAGGGAACTAAAGGTCTGTGTGCATGTTCAGCAGCGCTTGCTGGCAAGGCTCCTTTCTTTGATGGCCAGACATGCCAGAGTCCCAGGCCCATGGAACACTCTCACCCCCAACTACAAAGCAGGACCTAGCTCAGGAAGCCAAAGGAGGAGGATCCTGGAGCCTAGCCTACTACAGATGTCAATACCATAGGCCATACTGGGATACAGAGGCCCCTTCACTGGGCTCCACACTGTGCGAGCTCCTCTCCATGAAGTACAGAGTCTGTAGAGCTAAGGGAATATGCCTTTTGGGATCATTGGCTCTTTTTCTTCTCGAGTGAATGCCAGGAACATCAGAACCCCAGAATTTCCTGCCCATATTTCTTAAGCTTACTTTCAATAATTGTGTGGTCTTATCACACAGGTCCATCTGTTAGGCCCAAAAGGAAGGGGATCTAGATAGGCCCTGGATGTGTGCTGGGTGTTCACACACCTTCCAAGGTTCCATATGAACCACAGGTGAGAAGAGAAGGAGGGAAGGCCAAGGGCCTCAACTGATAGATACCTTGGCTGGGTGCTGCAAACGTGAAGACAGTCAAGCACAAAGGTGCCTAGGGCTCAGGGTTCATAGAAAGGCCTAGCCTTGAGTGTTGGAAAGATCTGGGTTTAAATCCAATTACTTGCTATGCAATGGTGGATTAACTCATTCCCCTCTCTGAACCTCAGTTTCCCCAACTATAAAATAGGTATAATAATTCTGACTTTAGAGACTTGTGATAAGGCTTTCTGGGGGCAAAAAGGTATAGTGATTATGAGCCCAGGCTTTGGGTCGGACAGGTCTCAGTCTGAATCTCAGCTCTGCCCCTCCTGTGATTTAGATCATTAAGGCTCAGATTACTCATTTGTATAATGGAGATAATAACAGCACGAACCTGATAGAGTTGTTTGAAGGAGTTATAGTTGTAATGAACATGTAATAACACTGGAAAATGCTTACATGAGAAAAGGCTGCTTGATCATTCAAATATTGGCTATGGTGGAGTTGACCACCAGACTTTTTTTTTTCTCAATAGCACTTTCCACTATATGATAGACTCTGTGTCTTGCTTATTTGTTTCTTTTCTGCCCTGTCTGCCCCTACCCCAGCCACCTCCCCCCCCCACCCCAAACACACACTAGAACATCAGCTCTGCAGAACAAAGATTTTGTCTGTTTTGCTCACCGTTTCTAAGTGCCTGGAACAGTGTGAGGCACATAAAATGTGTTTTTCAACAATCAGTAAGATCTCTGCCATGTAGACAGAAGTGAAAAGGTATTCTTAGCCAAGAGAATAGCCAAAATATAGGCATGGAAGCATGAATAACTCTACTATGCTAAGCGGACCCTAGATTGGACTGCAGGTTAGGAAGCGCATAAAGTGACTAGAAAGATAAGTGTGGCGCTACCCAACAGAACACGTAAAACCTTTCCCAGACCACAAGGGGTGTTAAGGTCTATTTGTGATGGACAAGAAGTTAAAAAAGCACTCAGGGAGAGACAAAGATGTTTCCTTAAGTGAAACTGCCACCTAAATCAGGCCAATGCAAAAACAAAAAGTAAAAATCTTTTTACTAATCTTTTTACTAAGATAAATCAGATGAAGAGAAAGGCTCCTTTCTAAGGGACCTATCTGAGCCAAGAATCAGACCTACAAATGAGAAAAAGAGACAGGTACCAAAGTCAAGTGAATGAGGTCATGGTGACAAGAAAGAAAATCTTACAAAGGTTATCAAAAGAGGAGAACAACTAGATGAACCACAGGACAAATCAGAAAGCTTGCTGGATAACCTAACTGCTTTGGGTAATGGAGCCACACAGCACTGAAGGCCAAGATGGTACAGGGATGCAAAAGCAAGGTCACGGTGGTTTCGGTTGATGATTATCCTTTTTCTGGTGATTACCCTTCCTACAGTCCTTGATTACCACTTGATTACACTAGTCATTGAACAAGTTGTGGGAGGAGGAGGAGGAAGAGGGTGATGGCTACATACTTTAAAGAAAATATCTATCACTTTGAAAATTTCTTTTCCAGGAAATAATATCACTTCACATTTTTAATTTAAATAGAAGATTTTTTTAAATATATATTTTTATTGTTATTTATGTCTTTTACATTTTGTATTCCCCTTGGGTAGCCCACCACCAATTCACCCGTGATCCATCTCCATGGTCCCTTGTGTTCTTTTCTATTCCATTTTGTGCCCTTTTCCTTCCCTCCCCCCGCCTCCCCTCCTCCCCTGCTGATTGTCTCTCTCCTATTGGGTTTCCTTATAGTCCTGTTATAAGTGAAACCATTCGATATTTTTCTCTTTCTTTCTGGCTTATTTCACTGAGTATGATCCCCTCTAATTCCATCCATGTCGCTGCAAATTGCATGTGTTTATCTTCTTTGAATGCTGAATAGTATTCCATTGTGTATATGTACCTCATCTTCTTGATCCAATCATCTAAGACAGGCAGAGACTACTATAAGGTGAGCTTTGAACACCAGGCCAGAGTGTAAACCTCATGCTATAATTGCTGGGGAGCCCTTAGGGGCTTGGTCCATGGAATAACAAGATCAAATGCTGCCTTTCCTAATCTCACATTCTTTTCAATCACTAGAGCAGGCTTTATTTGGCCTTTAAAATATTCTGCCTTCCAATAACCCCAAATTAATCAAGTGAGTATTAATTAAGCATCTACAGTGATCCGGAACTTGTGTTTTCCTCATAACATCTATGCAAGGTAACTATTTTTCTTCTCGTTGTACAGATGTGAAAACTGAGGCTCAGAGCAGCATTGAGATTTAACTATAGAGTCACACAGCTAGCAGGTAAGGGAGCCGAGAGTCAAGGCTGTGTTTGACTCCAAAACCAATGCTTTTAACTTCCACAGCTGTGGCTTCCTTCTGTCACACCAGAGCTAAGCAGCACTTCATCTCCCATGCTGGGGGTGAGCTTGGCCCCCTCCTTCACCTGGTTCCTTACCTCCCCTCTATGCAGGCTCCCACACCGTTTGCATTCAGGGAGGGCTTCTGGAAGAGACCCCCATCCAAGGATGGAATGGGGGAAACACCGAAAAGGGAAGGTAGGGTTAGACACAGGTATAGCAGCCCAAATAAGCTCAGCACTAAGCATACAGAAAGAGAGGAAGAGAGGGAGGGGAGAGGGAGAGAGAGAGAGAAAAGGAAAATGGAACTGGCTCTCCAGCCCTCCCTTCTTGCCTCCCTCTGCTGGAAGCAGAGGGATGGAGGTTCAGCCATGATGGGAAAGAGAGTGGGTGGAAGGGGGAGCAGCTAAAGCAGCCTGCTGTTGCAGAAGCCTCAGCTCAGCCTCAAAGCCCCTTCCTGTGCACTTGGGCCTGTCTGTGGCCCACCTGCTCCCACAGCCTAAGCCAAGGAGGCTGGGCAGCTCTCCAAGCACCCACCCATTCCTGCCAAAGCACGACTCATAGCCAACCAGACCCTCTTTAGTCACAGTGAAGGCACCCAGGGAGGTGGAAGGGCCACGGGAAGGCAGTGGCACGAGAGAGGTCAGGAAGTCAGAAGCCAGGTCTCCAGTTCCTCTGTTGAAGGCTCTGACATAATTGCACAGGTCCAGGTGACAGAAATCGGGGATAAGGGCGCTCTGGAGGCTGCCCCAGGGACAATCACAACAGGGCTGGAGTCCGAGGCAACACATGTCAAAATGAGGCCTCCTGAGGCCTCCCTGGTGGCGCAGCGGTTGAGCGCTGCGCTGTGGAGCTGTCGGCAGCCTGCGATACGAGTTCGACGCCCAGCCAGGGAGAAACCCACATGGTGAGGCAGACCTCTCCCACCTCGCCCACTGCTCCCCTCAGCAATGTATTTCTGATCTGCCTGTTCTGCTCCCCACTCTGTCTCTGGTGAACCCTCTCGCCGCCCCATGCCTCTGGCCTGTACCCCAGCTTGTATGTATAAATAAATCAATCTTTAAAAAAAAAATGAGGCCTCCTGAGTTTGGACATGGGGGGGGGCGGGGTGGCAGGTGGTTACTGATGATTTCTATTCTCAGTCTGATTTGAGAAAGCAAAACAACCATTTCTTGTTCTTTTTCAGCTGAAGCAGTATCAGTTAATAACATTATAATACAGGTTTCAGGTGTAAGGGCTGCAAATCAAAATCTGTATATATCACTTTATGTTCACTACCAGAAGTCTAGTTTCTACCTGTCACCATACAATTTACCCCTTTTACTCAATTTACTCCTCTCCTTTCCCTTCTGGTAACCACTACTTTGTTCTTATAGTCTAAGGGCTTGTTTTTGTTTTGTTCAGTCCATTCATTTCAAAACAACAATTTTTTTAAAGTAGCTTTAGCCTTAGTTTGGACCTCAAGAGCATAAGTGTTTATCTCCCCTCTCTGCCAGGAACCCCACTACAATGGAAGGGAAGAAATAAAATAAGGTTATGAACTCAGAACAGTGAAAAAGATAGGAGAGGATGGTATCAATGAGTGAGAGATTTCAACAAATTTCTGGAAGCAAAAAAACCAAGAGAAGAATATTTCCAGTCTAATGAGAGCTGGGGCCCCAGTCAGGGTGATGCAGTTGGGGAGAGCACTAGTTGGGCCAGCAGAGGCCCAGAGAGACTCCAGACCTGGAGATGGTAGATACGAGGGAGGCTAAGGGCTACTGGGGGCTAAGAGCAGGGTTAAACTGAAGGTAAATATGTGAAATCCTCCCCTGTCCCCCAACTCTCAGACCCAGAACAAAAGTTGCCTGGCATTCACCCATAAGTAAAATATCAGGGAGTTCCTTGCTCAAGGAATTCAGCTAGGAGGAGCCAGGGCACCTAGTAACATGTTGATGCCCCCAGAATAAAGTGCTTTTCATTTTGGCATCTGGAAAGCACCATAGTAACAGCCAGGACCCTGGTGGGTCACCAAAAATAAAGCCAGCAAGTGGACAGACCAGTTTAGGTATATAGTGATCTCAGGCAGACTTTCTATTAACTTATTCATAAATTATAAAATAGAAAATATGAGAGAAAAGGTTAGTGGCCTGGTGGACCAATCCAGAAAGCTCAGCACCCAACTAAGTGATATTCCAGAAAGAGAAAATGGAGGGAAGGAATTTATCAAAGAAATTATGTAGCAAATGACAAAATGCATCAAATTGAAAGGGTTTCACTGAGTACCAAGTAGGGTGAATGAAAAACAGATCTCGATCTGAGTGCTGGTCGCATAGGCGTAACCTTGTAAAAGGCTTGTAAAAATTGACCAAGCTATTCACTTGCGACATGAGCACTCTTCCCTATGCATATTATATTTCAATGTGAAGTTAAAAAAAAAATCCTCTCCTAAAAATCTCCAAGGGGCTCCCTGGTGGCACAGCGGTTAAGCGTTGAGCTGTGGAGCTGTCGGCAGCGGCGACGAGAGTTCGATGCCCGGCTGGGGAGATTCCCACATGGTGTGGCAGACCTCTCCTGCCTCGTGCGCTACTCCCCTCAGCAGTGTATTTCTGTCGCTCTGCCTCTTCTGCTCCCCACTCTATCTTTGGTGAGCCCTCTTGCCGCCCCACGCCTCTGGCCTGTACCCCAGCTTGTATGCATAAATAAATAAATCTTTAAAAAAAATCTCCAAGTAAAATGTCACCAGAAGATGAGCTATGATTATCCTGTGGTTTCAAGGAACTCCACATGATAGCAAGTAAGCAAGCAATCAAAATAAAAAATAATTAAGTCCTGGTCCAAATATGAAGCAAAATAAAAAGTGGCAGGATTTTGAGCAATTTGTAGAGCGTAAGGAAAATTCATCTGATCTTGATGTTAGGAACATTTTCCTGGGAATGCAGAGGTTATGACAATGGACCTGTGAGAAGCAACGTGCCATTCTAGTATACTACTTTGCCTGCAATGAATAACTCTGACAAAGTCATACTACATAAACATGGTATATCTGTGGTTGGCTTCTAAGATTAATTTTGCTAAAGCAGTAGAGACTTATTTATTGTTACAGAACAGAACACCAATGAAATGAACATCACTGGATGCTAAAGTACAGAACCCAGAAAGCAGAAGGTGGAAGGGTGGAAGAGAGATGGAGGGAGGATGGGGCACTAATAACCATGTCTGAACAAATAGAGTGGTCAAGAGATCCTATGGGAAACTGATAGAATCAGAAATCACAGTTTCAAATAGGATAAAGAGAAGGCAAACAAAGGGGTAAAGACAACTTTAAAACCAACCCTTGAAAGCTGATCATAAATCTGAGGCATCCAGAGGGGAGGGGCGGGGAGAGAGGGAGGAGGCTGTGGGGCACTGTGGTGGAGGACTATGGGAGATTTCAAGGTGGAAGGGCTACGGTGACCACACCTGAGGGGAGAGACACTATAGTATCCACACACAAACGAGGATGTAAAACAAAGGTACTCCAATTTAAAAAAAAAAAAAGGTAAATAAAATAGTATTTTAAAAAGGTAACAGAGGAACTGAAAGGGGGAGAGAGTCAGGTGTTGTCCATGAGCTAAATGCTCATTTGTCAATAGATAATGTCTAAAGTTGATAAACAAAGAAACAACTGTTGAAGCACACTATTTGGAGATATGTAGTCGCCACCAGAAAAATCTAAGTGGTTAAAAAAAAGTGTCACCTCTGGGGGCTGGGAAATGGGGGGGCCGGGGACAACTTTTCTTCCTTTATTCTTGGTCAGTTTTAATTTTTTTTGAGGTAACACTGGTTTACAACCTTGTATTTTAGAAGTATAGGCTCTCCCCCTTTGGCTGTTGTTACTGCACACACCCACCACTAAAGAGCCCAAGGTCCACCACCATAGTCCATTGTGTGGAGACAGTTTTTACTACATACTTCCTTGTGTACTATTTGCCTTTATAAAATTATGTGTATGTACTGCTTTCGTTTAATTTTTTGAAACATGTGCCTTCTCTTTCTTTGCACCTCAAAATGGGGAGGTGGATGATTGTAGGTGATGTAAGGTCTTGTTTGCTGATCCAACCTTCTTTTCAGAGCGGGAGCAGAACAGTGCTTCAGCCTAGGACTGACTCCCTGATAACTAACTCCTGGACTCCTCCTACGACAGTCCTCTGCACAGACGCATTCTCTCTCAGCTGCCCCAGCCTGCACCACCCCTTGGTCCTTGTCAACCCCCACCATTGTCAGTCCAGCCTCTCCAGCCTTCCATTCATTCAGCTATTTACACCCATTTGTTATTTATACCTGTCTGAGTCACAAAGTATTTGAGGTAGCTTACTCCAAGAACACAGATAAGGAGAGAATAAAAACTGAACTAAAAAATAAGATCAACAGAGATGCTAGAACTGTACTTCGAATTAACTGGTAGCTGAGGCAGAAAGGAAGATACAACGAGCCATGACAACCTCCTATTAAGAAGGAGGAAATATACTACTTTTCAGAGGGAGCAAATCTTTGCCTCGTGCAGAACTGTTCAAGTCTTTATCCATGGGAGATTTCATGAAGAAGGAAATGACCATTTCTATTTTGTTTTCTTGTGTTTTTTTAAACTATTTTATGATGCACTATTCCAATCTTAAAAGCTAAAGAGTCATGACTGTGAAATGAGGTATAAGAGCATATGCCTTGGCACAATCATGGATTATTTCACTGTTTTTCATTCCCCAGAAAAGACTTTATTGAGCACCTATGAGTGTCGGGGAATGCCATTCAAACGATCTTGGTCAATCCTGAGAGATGGACATTCCCATCCCATTTTATAGATGAGCAAACAAAAATTCAGAGAAGGTAAAATGCTTAGCTGAGGTTATCCAGTGGGTTGGGGCAGAGCTTATATTCAGACTTAAGGCTTCTTTCCATAGCTCATTCTTTGTGAATCATGCCACGGGGCCTCAAAACAAAGCACCTGGCTGGAGATGCCCCGACCAAGACCATGGGGACACAGTGATGACAGACCCGCCCTTTTCCATGAGAGCAAGACAAGAGAGATGATAGGTCTGGCAGTTAGTCACACCAGAAGCTGCCTCTGAGCCGCCTCAGTTACGTCAAATGAAGTGCTTGAAGGAAGAAACCAGCAGAAAGAAGACTGGGGTTGACTGGAGAAAGGGAAGCCTGGGTCCACTCCCCAGTTATGAATCTGATTTCCAAGGGGCAGAATCGGAGCAGAGGGCCTGCCTGGCACTGAAATGCTTTGGAGATGGCACCTCTTCATCGCTTCCTCCCAAACAAGCCACCCGGCCTCTGTGAGCCTGTTTTCCCACCTGTAGGGCTCAAAGATAATTATCCCTGCCACCATCACAGGATTTCAAAGAACAAACTGGCCCATTTAAGAAACACTGCCTTGAATGCTGACATAATTAAGAGTGACTTCTTGCCACAGCTCCTTCGCTCACATGGTGAGTGGTCTTAGATGAGGCCTTTTTCTGGGCCTTAGTCTTCTCATCTGTGAAAGGAACAGGTTGAGCTGAGTGACTTTTAAAGGTCCTCCAACTCAAACTTTCTGGACTTTTATGCTGGCATTATTAAAACCCTACTGGGCATGAGAGGCTGCTGCCGCCCTGAGCTCCTGCCATAGGCCGCACCCCCTCTGTCCCAGGACTGGCCAACATGTTGTCACTGTCTTCCCTCCCACCCCAATAGATTGTCTCCACTCAGTGCCTGGGCACAGGCCTTCACATCTCTCATTGACCTTGTCACGCCAGCCTCCTCACTCGATGCCCTCCAACCTATGTTCCAAACCGCCTTCTAGTAGGATCTCTCCAAAACATGGCTCTTAACAGGTCACCCTGTACTCTACAACGCACACTTCTTTCCCAGCTTGAAACCCAATGCTGGCTCCCAATTTTCAAGAGTAAAGCTAATCCTGCTATTCAAGTGTCCTTATGATCTGGGTGGCTGACTCTTCAGCCTTCTCTCCCGACTCCCCCTGCCTCCCCCTTTGTGCTCTAGTTTCTATTGACCTGTTAAAAGTACTCCCCTCCTCCCCACATATCCTGCTGATTCCACTCCTCTGTACATTTGCCCAAGCTGTCTCCTCGGCCTTAACCTCCCTTTTGCCTCCAATTCCCACCAATCTATCCCATCATTCATCACCTAGCTAACTCCTCCTCTTCCTCCAAGCCTCAGTTCAGTCATCACCTATTCCAGAAAGCATAATAGTATAGGTAGAAGTCTCTCCTTTGGGTACCCATGGCCCCTGTGCTCCATCTGGCAGAGTACACAGGGCACCACATTGCAGTCATCCGTTTCAATGCCCATCTTCTCCACCCAACTGTGAGCACCCCAGCTAGGAATCATATAGTATGAATTGCAAAGCTTCCTGACTGCAAGAGCATAAAGCATGACACATAGTAGGCACACAATATTCACTGCACTGACCCCTCTCTCAAAATGTAGTGAGGCACCACATTGCTTTCTCCCTCCTGCCCTTCCATAGCAGAGTTTTGCAAAGTTATTATTAATAATAAAGCCTATTGCTGAGTAAGTACACACTGGGTACCAAGCACTTCATATATGTTATTTAATTCTCACAGCAATCACAACACATGGGTTATTTATGAATTGGCTGGCATATCAGATGTACAGTTGTGTGAGATGCCTCCCAGTTTCATAAGGAAATTTTAAGGAAGAAAAAAGGAGCTACCTTTTAACACAGATAAAATGACAATAATTCTACCAGTGATTAGGTAGAGGAAAATACTGCTTTTCTTCTGGTGAATGCAGTACACTGCATACTGGAATCCAGTAGGAAGCCACAAGGTCTAGATACGTAGTCATATTATCCATTTTAAAAAGGAATGGAGATCACACAACTACAAAGAAACACACTTGATATTAGCAAGACGTACATGTCAGGTGATAAGTATAATAATTTTTCTTTTAAAATACAGAGGAATCATCCTGACCTGCTATATAGCTCTGTTTGTCATCTTTGTTTTGAAAAGGATGTGATGCATTGATCTGGGCCAGACTGTTTTGTATGCTACACTCCACCTCTAGGGGGCAGGGCAGCCTCACATATTATTTTTTATCCAGTTCCTCAGTTTTCTGTCCTGATCAGGACTTTGATGAGTGTGCTAGGCAGGCAGATTTTCTGATACTCGCATGGGGGGTGGGGGGAAGAGGCAATAGGAATTTTACAATCAGAAAATACAGTTTTGTCCCCATTTACCACTTGAGAATATCAAGTCTGAAAGTTAAGTGACTTGCTTGGAGTCACACAAAGCCCTCCTTCCCTTGCATCATACTTTCTGCCAATGTTAAAGTCCCAGAGTTTGAGCATCTAAGTGGTTGATAATGGGCTTCCCCTGGTAAATACTTTCAACGTAGATGCTTGGAGGAGGACTGGATATCAAGTGGAAGTGAGAGTAACTAGCGAATTATCTCGCCCTGAATGAGTTGCCTCAAAAGAGGAAATAAGATATTCATGCATCACTCTCCCCCCCAACCAGTGTTTATTATTCTGCCAGGGAATACAGCAGGGGACAAACCAGAGGGGCTCATGTTATTCTGACCCCAAGATACTTTGCCTAGCCTAGGGTCTGAGTCCAATAAAGATTTGATGTATAAACAGCAACTCCTCACTGGACAGGGCAGACTACACACAGGTCCTATGCAAGCCTCTTTGTTCCTTTCAAAACAGATCTTACATGGAGGTTCATAGCCAGGAGAAGACACAGATACAAATTGGCCAAAAAGCCTCCACAGTCTCATCCGACTTGGCTACCTTGACATTTTATGAACTGGGAGATTGATGTGTGAGAAGCACAGAGAGCTGGGACTAAACAGCTCCAGGGAGCCTAAGGGAGAAAGCCACAAAGAGGTCAGGAGGATTCTGAAGTCAAGTTACCTCTCTCTATAGGAATCCTGAAATGAAGAAAATTTTAAGCACTCCCAGACATTAGTGTACCAGGACTTAATCTGACATTCATTTGTCCACTTAACATTTACTGGGTAACTACTATGTGCTGTGCTATGTGTTTTAAAGGTCCTAGCTCCTTCACTTTTGTCTGCAACTCTCAGCAAAGGACCTGGCACAACAAGCACTCAATACACGGTAGTTAAATCTCGATCTGAAAAGCCTCTCAGTCTAACAGAGGGGATACAAGATGTAAACAAATAACCATCAAGATATATAAAAAGGGGCAAAGTGCTCATTTCAAGGGTGATGGAGAGACCAGTAAACAAACATGTGGGAAGGAAAAGTTCAGCTCAACCTGGGAACCAGTTAGAGGAGCCTAAAAGAAGGAAACCGCATGCTAGGGAACCCAGAGCTTAGCAGAAGGCTGAAGGCACATGCGCCAGTCTGGCTGGAGCATGGTCTGTGTGCAGGGGACTGTGAGAAGATGAGAGGAGAAGGTGAGTTGGGGGAAGATGTTAAAGGACTGGGTATGGCAGGCAAAGGAGTCTTAACATTCTCCTACAGACCCAAGAGAGGGTGAAACCATTGGCATCCTACAGAAAGCTGAGCCTGGTTGCACCTCACCACAGGCTTGACAGGGCAAGAGCAAGAGGAGCAAAAACCCAGGAGGCGAGCCTGACTCCAGCAGTATAGTGTCCCAGGATCTCCGCCAGGGAAGCCCAGAGTTACGCTTAGAGTGTCTTCAACATCTTTACCCTCCACCCCTCCCTGGAGGCAAGGGAATACCAAAGGCTGGGGAGCCAGTCAGTTCTGGCCCCTGTGCAGAGATGTAATCTAGGCAGCTCACTGCACCTCTCTGATCTTCACTTCATCTGGCAATGGAGGATAATAATAACTTCCCCCCTGCCAGGGACGCTGACAATGAGCACTGCATGGTGGGTAAGAACGCTGAGGATGCTGGAGCTCTATCCGCCTGGGCTCCTTCTCACTTCTGCTGCTTATTCTTTGTGTGACCTTGGGTGATTTATCCAACCTTTCTTGGGCCTCAGTTTCTTCGTCTGTAAAATGGATTTAGTAACAACATCTACATCAAATGATTCATGTGAAGACTGAATGAATGCATGGCAAGTGCTTAGGACAAACAGTGCTTGGCACACAGCAAATGCAGTAAAAAAAAAATGGTAGCTATTATTACATAAAGTCACCTAGAGTGGTGCCTGGCACACAGAAGGCCAAGACTCAGTACACATGTGGCTCTTCATGCACTGGGCCTGTACTCTGTTCCCAGCAAATTCAAAGTTCACAGTGGGCAGGGGTGGGACAGATAAGGAAAGGGTACGAGGTGGCCAGTCTGGGTCCAGCTTATTCTTCTCGCCCCTCTCCATTTGACACCAGGAGAAACTCACTCTCCTTCAAAGGCCTCCACTTGGGTCCTTGACCAGTAGCCCGGCCTGCTCTGATCCCCTCTTTGTCCTCCACTCCTCACCACCTTTGCTATTCATTTTGTCCTGAGCACTGTCCCCACGGCAGCCAAGCCCAGAACTGTGTCTCTGGCGTGGAGAGGGGAGCTCTACCGGCCCAGAGAGCATGGTGTTTGCTCAGCCTGGTGGGCCCTCCTGGTCTGTACACACAGCCAAAAAAAAATGTTTGTGGCTGACAACAACCCCTTTCCTGCCCCAGATCTAGACAGAGAAAGCAAGACTCCTCAAATTCTCATTCAACTCGACAGTATCATTTCCTCCCACGCGAGTATAATGCTCACAACACCATGGGGGCACAATAGTTTTCCTGCTGTGAAGGAGAACTCCCCCCACCCCAAGAAAGTACCGGAGACCCCAAAGGAGACAGACTTCCAGAGCCCCTCCCTGTGCTCACTTGATCCCTTCCTCCGGTGCCCTCAGCCCCGCCGGGAGCACGCTGACACTCCACCTGGGAGACAGCCCAGCAGCCACACAGGAGACCATGCAGTACCCTGGCTGGCAAGAACACCAGGTTGGCCCCTCCACTTGGCCCTCAGTGTGGGCCAGCTTGTGAGGTGGACAGGGGGTAGGAGCAGGAGATTGAGAGTTATCGCCAAACCAGCTACAGCCCACCACCACCTACAGCAGAACCAGAGGTGGGCCCCCCCAGAAAGCATGGAAAATACAGCGCTCTCCAGAGTGCAGCGACTCAGCAATGGGCCCCAGTATACCTGTAAATCCTCCCAGATGCCAGAACCAAAAGGGGAGGCCAAGCCTAGTTCAACAATGACAGCAATCTTTTCTCTAATCATCTGCGGGGAGGGGCAGTAACAATTCCAGGGGAAAAGACTAGCAGCTACTAACAACAGCAACAGAAAAACAAGCAAGCAAAGCCTCCCCACATACAGAGGACCAGCAGGAAGAATGTTGGGTGTCATCTCATTCCATGTGCTCTAGAAAGGCCACACCCAGAGCACAGCAGAAGACATACTGGCATCTGGGAACCTGTCCAGAAGAGCTGGTACAGGAGGATGTGGGAATCCTGTGGGCACGACATGGGTGGCAGCTGCTATCAACTGCAACAGAGGGAAAGTTCACAGGATCAGAAGGCGGTCCTGTTGGTAGTGTGACCTCTGGCGTGTCACTTCACTGAGCCCTCAATTTCTTTGGCTGTAAATTGTAGACTGTGGCCCTTGGGAGGGCCAGAAATCCCTGGGCTGAGGGGGTCCTCCACAAGGGGCAGCTATACCCAAGCCCCTCTCTCCTCTCTTCCTCCACCAGAGGGAGCCTGGGGACCAGGAGCATCCAGCCTGTACCAGCTCTACCTATCCTCCCCCAATGCTGCAGCCTCTGCTGCTAAACTCCCACCCTGCCCGCCTTGGCTTCCAGCGGCAGCCTTCTCACCCACTCCTTCCAAACCCAGAACAGGCCTGGCAGGGGGAGTCGCTTGCAGCAGCCGTGATAGCAGCAAGGGCTACTGCATCAACAGGCCCTCCTGACACCTGGCCAGGAGGGGGAATGGGAAGGAGGGAGACAGTCTTCTTCCCTCCTCAGTCGATTCCCCCACTCATCCCAGTCACCTCCTTCTGCTCTAATCCTCTAGATCCCCAAGGCTCCCCGTTCAGGACCTGGCCAGGTCCTGTAGTCAAGACACTCCTATGGGTCGGAAAGCACTAGCAGAAAAATAACAGCCTTGGAGAACACTGAACTCAGGTTCTAGTCCCAGCTCCACTAGTAACCAGCAGCATAACCTTGAGCAAGGTCCCTTCATCTTGGCACCTCAGTTTCCCCATCTCTAAAATAGAGTTGCTAATGCTCACTGCACAGGCCTGTTGTGAGGACCAAAAGAGGTAATGATAGCTGTGCAAATATTTAATATATGGTTTGGAGAAAGGCAAAGTATGCAAAGTACTATCTAAACCCCCTTATTAATCCAGTAGGAAATGTGAAGCCAGAAAATCCAATAAACAGCCCGGAGGATACACAAAAAGGGGGAAGGCCCAAGAGGCAGGCCGGCACAATGGCAGAAGCAAAACGCTCAAGAGCAGATGGGCTTCCAGCCAGCCAAGAGATTCAGACCCACGTCTGCAAGATGAAGAATCTGAAGGTGATGGAATCCTGGAACTGGGGAAGACCTAAGTTATTTCATTGAGCTGATACAGGAATTATGCTGTTTCCAGCTCTCTTCAACCCCCACTGGGCCGCTGCTGGACACATCCAGCCAGAACCCACCCCCACCTCTTGAGGCAGTCCACTGCATCACCAGCCAGCCAGGTCGGAAAGTTCTCTGTGTTTTATCTCAGATTTCCCCACTGCTCCTTGTTCTGCGTCCTGAAATTACACATAATGAGACTGCTTCCTCTGTCCCAGGTCTGACCACTGTAGAAAGGTCTTCCACAGCCAGATTCAAGGACCACAATGCCCATCCGGTCTTCTTCTGTTCCCACCCCACCGTGGCCCTCGACTGAAAGGGCCTGGCTCAGTCGATCTGTACCCTTCCTTCAGTGTGGTACCCCAGCTACACACCGTCAGTTCTCGAGGAACCAGTTCCCCAGAACCCCACCTGGGCAGGATAGCCCATGTCCCTCGCCCCCAGACTACTCTAGGGCAGTCACACCAAAACTCAGCTGAGGGTGCACTGTAGTGGAGCCCAGCTGAGTCCTCGAGCCGCAGCTGCTGCTCCTGGGGCCCAGCCATCTCAACCCAGCACCCCAGCCTGCTGCCTCACCACGGGGGAGTTGCAGAGAGCTGTCTCCCGGCAGATTTCCTGAGGCAGAAGGCTTCCCCACCCCCAGCCCAGCCTCCAAGAGACACTCCACTGGTTGTGGCACATGGTAGGACCAGCTGAGCAGTGAGAGGAGGGGGGAAGGCTGTCCATTCGCTAGAGGACTTCAGACTTGCTCTGTAGTGTGGCTGGATTAGTCACAGAACTGTCAAATCTACACTGGAGAGGCCCTCAAAGAGCAGCCAAGGTAGACCTGATCTTCCCGAAAGAGGAACTGATGGCCTGAGAAAGGAACGGACTCAGTCAAGGTCACAAAGCCATCCTGCAGCAGAACTGGAAGGGGAACCCGGGTCTCCTAACTCCCAGTTCAGTGGTCTTTCCCATACAACAGAAAAGAAACAAGGGAGCCTTTAGGAAAGCCCTGTGAACCTGCATGTCCTTGACTCGCTCAGCCTGACATTTATCCCAACGAGCTCACAGTGGTATCTTTCACGGAAGAAGTGGACCCAGCCCATATCCCAGATACATGGCCCAGGTGTCCCAAATAGGCAGACACACAGGCCCCAATACAGAAATTGGCATTGATCCAACAAGAGGAAAGCTCTGTAGACTTCACTTCCCTGAAGAGCATCCATACTCTTATAATTGGGTGGATCCTTTCTTAAAGGGTGGAAGGGGGTGGTCTTGGAGGAACTAGCCAAGGACCTGGCCTCCATCTTTGCTCCCCCAGGCAGGATGTGCTGCAGTTCCCCTCTGAGGGATATCTCAGCCTCCAGCGGCCATTCTGGACCCCACCTGCCTCTCTGGAAAAGGATGGAACTGAGGTTTCCAAAGAAGACAAGACTAGGCCTGCACCGTGGACCTGCCGAGGAGACCCCAGCAGGTCAAAAAAAAAAAAACAACAAAACAAAACAAAAAGGAATTTGGGGCTGTTAGTTAACACCATAGTAGACAATAAAAATCTCAACCAGCACATTCAAAATAAATAAATAAAGGACAAGTGATCTTCCAGCTAGGGGACTGCTGGGGGTGAAGAAGTAAAGGGGCTGATGACTACTCTAGGCCCTGGCTAACCACGATCTAGAGAAGAGACACCTGCACTCATCCTGCCATCCCTGTCTCGGGTGGCCAGAGAGGGGGTGTCGGCTCTATGAGGGGGACCGGCTTCTCCAGACAGGTTGGGACAGAAGAGGGGGCCGGCAATCAGGCACAGCCTTCTTACTTTAGCAGCCGGACAAGTTGGAGAGGGAACCAGAGGGCAAGAGCCAGGGGTACAAACACAGGTTCCTTACTTTCTCTGGAGCGTTGTGGCCGGGCTGGTGCTGGTACTGGTGCTGTGGCCGCCGCCCGCACCGGGACTGGAGCTCCTGGATGCACCACGGCTCAGCTGGCCCCGCTCCCGCGGGGTCCGGGACCCCACGCCCACCGCGGCCGAATAGCCAGCATCCTTCTCGCGACCCGGGTGCGCGGGCCCGGCCTCCCGCCCGCCACGCTCGCGACCCAGGACTGGGTTCTCGTGGTGCAGGTGGCACTGGGCCACGTCGCGTTCGCGCGCCGGGTAACCGGTAGTGTCCTGGAGCGGGTAGGAGGCGTCCCGCTCCTTGTCCCGATACACAGCCTCCCGGTTCTGATAGGCGCCGTCCCGATTCGGGTAGCCCACGTCCCGGGCCGCCTGGTGAAACTGGCTCTCCCGCAGCTCGCGGTGGTGGAACTGGGTCTCGCGCAGGTTCTGGTACTGGCTCTCGCGACCCGGGCTGTCCCGCGCACCGTGGGGGTCCCTGTGCAGCTCCCCGCGGTGCAGCTGGCTCTCCTCCCTCAGGTCGCGGTTCTCTTGGGTGAGCTGGTCCAGCTGGCCCTCCAGCTCTTCAATGCGCCGCCGCTGGGTCTCCAGCAGCTGCTGCTGGCTCTCGATGATGTTGTTCAGCTCCAGCAGGTATTCCACCGCCCGGTTGGGGCTCTCGGATCCCGGCCCGCCCGGGGGCCCGGACCCCGCCTCCATTCTAGCCGCCCAGGGGCAGGGAAAAGGGCAGGAGAGCCCGGTCCCAGCTCGCTCACGGCGCCACCCTCCCCCGGGCCCAGCCGGGGGAGGGGGCCGGCGGGACGCGAGGGCGCGCACCGGGCTCGAGGGCTCGGGGGCCCGGGGGGGCCCGAGAGACAGCACTGGGGCCGGCGGCTGAGGGAGCAGGAGCTGAGGCTGCCGCCGCCGCCGCCGCCGCCGCCACAGCCACGGCCGGGAGGACGCGGCCCACGGCGCTCCGCCCGCTGCGGAGTCACTGCGCAGCGCGGCCGCGCGGGACCGCCCCGGCCGCCGGCCCGCCCCCCGCCCCCGCCCCCACCCGCTCGCCCGGCCCGCCTCCGCGCGCCCCACCTGCAGCTGCCACCCGCACCCGAAGTCCGGCTGGCTGCGAGGCACCGGCGCCCGGCAGTGGCTAGCGCCATCACTGCCCACCGGAGGTCTCTCCATCCCACCGGTCCTAGAGTGTTCACCTAATGCAGCCCAAGGAAACCTCACATCCCAGCCCCTTCCAATGTCCCTTGGGTGCGCCAGGCCCAAGATCCTCCTCCAAGTCATCCCAGGAACCCCATGCCAGGCGGCCCCCAGGTCCGGGTATCCCAAGGATTCCTCTCCTTGGTGTGCGGATCCCATGTGTCAGGTTTCCTATCCCATGCAAACCCTGGACCTCCTCTCAGGCGACCTCCCTCCAAGCCCACATCATGGATCTCTCATCCTAGCCAGCCCCTCCAGTGTCGCCAGTTCACTTTTCCACCCTCCCCATGCCCCCATTCCAGGCAGCTGGGGGAAAGCCCCCCCACACACACACACACTTATACACACAACACAGGCAACCCCCATTCCAGCTAGCCCCTAAACTCTCCACCCAAGCCAACACCAGGATCCCCTATGCTAGCTCCTCCATCCAAGGGAGTCCCAGAATCTCCTGTCCCTAGGAGCCCTGGGATTCCCCATTACAGCCAACCTTAAGTTCAAAGCCCCATTCATTCATTCAATCCTCATTTTCTTGTCCCCTTTGGAAATGCTCCCCTCCCCATTCATCCCATCATCTCCGTCCAGGGAAACTATCCCCATCCTTTACCTGCAAATGCCACCTTATTGAAGCCATCCCTGACTTCCCTGGCCAGATTGCTCCCTTTCTCTCTCCTTCAGACTTTCTACTGCACTTCCTCTACAATTCTCTTGTGGCGTTTACAGGACAAATGAAACTCTGCCTTATAGTGCATTCATTTGTGTTCCTATTTTTATGTCTTCTCCCAAACTGAGCTCCTTAAAGTCAGAAACATGTCTTCCTTTATCTTTCTTAGCAAGCTGGGGAAGAGGAGAAATTATGAGTTTTACAGTAAGACAAAACTGAATTTAAATTCCATTTTCTCTCTGAACTTCCATTTCCCCATCAATAACATCTACTTTGCATGGGCGGGGGCGGGGGGAGTCTTGACAAAGAGCATGTAAAAACGTTTTCACACAAAAGAATGGGAGAAAATATTTGCAAACAATGTATCTGATAAGGGTTTTGTATCCGAGAATATGTGAAGAATTCTCAACAGTTCAACAACAAATAGCCCAATTTTTTATGGGCAGAGGATTAGAAGAGATGTTGCTCCAAAGTAGAGGTACAAGTGATCTGTAAGTACATGAAAAGATGCTCAACACCATTAGCTATCAGGGAAATGCAGATCGAAACCATAATGGGCTTTCTGTGCTCCCTGTAAGGCATTGTTCTGGGTTCCCATAGTCATTAATTTAAAGGAAAACTTTCACAATATTTGGAGTCCTTGCTGTCCTGCAGATGAAGGAGGAGGAAGTCCTTGAATTCCTTGCAGAAGAAATCCATTTAGGTGGCACCAACCTTGACTTCCAAATGGAACAGTACTTTCCTTTTCCTACAAAAGGAAAAATGATAGCATCTACATCATAAACCCAAAGAGGATCTGGGAGAAGCTTCATTGATGAGCACTGAAAACCTGGCTCTCAGTGTCATATCCTCCAGGAATACTGGCCAGAGGGCTGTGCTGAGGTTTGCTGCTGCCACCAGAGCCATTTCTATTGCTGGCTGCTTCCTTCTGGGAACCTTTGCTAACCAGTTCCAGACAGTTTTCTGGGAACCAAGACTTCTGGTGGTTACTGATCCCAAGGCTGATCACCAGCCTCTCAGAGGCATCTTGTTAATCTTCCTGCCATTACTCTGCTTACACAGACTCTCCTCTGCACCATGGGGATGTTGCCATTCCATACACCAATAAGGGAGCTCACTCAGCATGTCTATGTGGTGGGTGCTGGCCTGGGAAGTTCTGAACATGCAATGGCACCATCTCCCATCAACACTGCAGGTTGTTCCTCGTCTCTACTTCTGCAGAGATTCTTATGAAATTGAAAAAGAAGAGCAGGCCGCTGTTGCAAAGGAGGAATTTCAAGGTGAATAAATAGCTTCAGTTCCTGAGTTTACTGTTTCTCAACCCAAGGATGCAAAGGGGCCTGAGGCAGGCAGATGCCCTCTGTCCCTCTCCACCAGTTCCTACTGAAAACTGGGGTGCTCAGCCCACCACTGAAGACAGCTCTGTAGCTCCCACTGCTCAAGCCACCAAATAGGTAGGAATGACCATTGAGGGGGTATTAAGCTGTTCTTCCACAGGCTCTTAGGAAATGGAAATAGGTAGTTGAAAAACAAACTTTCACTTCTTAAGACACACAATGAGATACCACTTCACATCTGCTATGATAGCTAAAACAAAGTGGACAGACAAGAAGTGTTGACGAGCATGTGGGGAAATTGGAACCTTTATTCATAGCTGGCGGAAACGTGCAGTTGCTTTGGGAAACAACATAGGAGTTACCGTACAACCCAGAAATCCCACTCCTAGATATATACCCAAGAGAAATGAAAACACATGTCCACACAAAAACTTGTACATGAATGTTCATAGCAGCATTATTCACAATAGCCAAAAGGTGTTTATCTGTTGATGAATCGATAAACAAAACATGCATCTAAACAATCGAATGTCATTCGTTCATAAAAAGGGATGAGGTACTGATGCATGCTAAAACATGGATGAAACTTGAAAACATTATTCTAAGTGAGAAAAGTGTTACACTAAATTATAATGAAGGAGACAAAATGCCATATACTGTATGATCACTTTGATATAAAATTCCAGAACAGACAAATCCATAGAAACAAAGAGTAGAGTAGTAGTTACCAGGGGCTGGAGCATGGGTAGGAGAACGGGAAGTGATTGCTAACTAATATGGGCTTTCTTGGAGGGAGAATGGGGAGGTTATAGAATTAGATTGTGGCGATAGTCGCACAAATTTATTAATATACTCAAAACCACTATATTACACATTTAAAAAGGGAGATCTTTATGGTATATGAATAACTCAATAAAGTTGGGTTTTTTGTAATAAAACACCTTGCACAGAGCCTAGCACAAAACAACGACAACAATAATAGCTAACACATCTAGAGTGCTTACCATTTGCCAGGCACTGAGCTAAGCACTTTGCATGTACAAACTCACATAATCCTCATGACAGTCCTATGAGGTAGGTAGAATTATTACCTCCTGACAGATAAGGAAAGTGAAACATAGAAGTTGAATGACTTGCCACAGTCACACAAAGGCATAGTCAAGATACTAAGATATTTCCTTCTTACTTCTTTGCATATTCTCTCCATACTAGTCAAAATAGGTGCTCCATAAATGTTAAATAAACACCACTTCCAAGTGATTGCTCCAATTCCCCTTACCCCAGTGCTCCCTAAGTTCTACTCACCCATCAAACATTTACAGTGTATTTATTATGGTCTATACAATACCTGCAT
The DNA here is from genome assembly GCA_004024925.1 of Scalopus aquaticus. NCBI lineage: Eukaryota > Metazoa > Chordata > Mammalia > Eulipotyphla > Talpidae > Scalopus > Scalopus aquaticus. The sequence continues at coordinate 45,394 of PVIJ01006557.1, forward strand.
TTCCATCCTTATCTCTGATTCTGTCATTCGGATTCCCTGCAGAGCAGGGTGAAGGTGGGCAAAAGATTTATTCACAGAATATTTATTGAGTGTTACTATGTGTCACGCACTGTTCTAGACAGTGAGGATATAACAAGGAACAAAATAGACAATTCCTAACATAATAGAGCTGATGTTCTGATGGGGAAGAGAGAGGCAATAACTCAATAGAATGGTTAGAACATGTTGGATGCTGTACCAGGTTGAATACTTCCTCCCCGAATTCATGTCTACTCAGAATCTGTGAATGTGACCTTATTTGGAAGTAAGGGTCTTTATAGATGTAATCAAGTTAAGGTAAGGTCATAATCTATTAGTGTAGGTCCTAATCTGATATCCTCAGAAGAGGGAGATTTTGAGAGTGAGGCCGAGAGGGTGTGCGTGCAAGCGACGGGGTGGGGGAGCAGAGGGAGAGAATGCTATGTGAAGACAGATTGGAATCTACAAGCCTAGGAGCACTAAGGATTACCGGCGACCACCAGAAGCTAGAAAGAAGCAAGGAAAGATTCTTCCCTAGAACCTTGTGGGGTAGAGTGAGGAGGGAGGGTGGGAGAATGGCCATGTCAACACCTTGGTTTCTGACTTCTAGCCCCCAGAACTGTGAAAGGATGACTTCCTGTTATCAGAAACTACCCAATTTGTGGTACTTTGTTAGAGCAGACCTAGAAAATGAACATAGATGCTGATGGGTTTTCTGGAGAATGAAAAAACAGGGAAGGATGATGGAGAACTCTGAGTGATCAGAAAGTCTGTGCCCTCAGGGAACTCCCAGTTTAGTTAGAGAGCTACAACCATAAATTTAAAAAAGGACTAACATGACAGGATGTGCAAAACAATGGAATGGAGGCATCAGAACTGGGGTGCTGGGAGGTATTTATAGATGTGAAGGTATTTGAGCTGAGCTTAGTATTTCAATAGGTGGAAGTGGTAAATCTGAGAAATATCTGTTGTAATGAGAGGGAAAGAACTGAATCAGGAACATACTGTGTGTTTAGGAAACCATATCTAGATTCCTTGAAGAGAGCTCTGTGTGTGTGTGTGTGTGTGTGTGTGTGTGTGTGTGTGTGTGTGTGTTGTACGAGATAAGAGATGGCCTGATTCAACTTGGAAAGACTCTGTTGCCAGAGTGGAGCATCTGGACCTTCTCTTATCGGCAATGAAAAGTCATGTAAGGTTTTTAAGCAGGGAGTAACATGGTAGGAGGGGGAGGGGTTCACATGGATATTATATGCACCAAATACTACATGCTACAAAGTGAGTTTCATATTGACTGGTTGTTGTTCAACAGAAAATGTCATGCCTGCTGCCTCCCAACCATTTCCCAGAAGCCTCAATCCCTGGTATGATTGCTCCAGTCCCCCTTACCCCAGAGCTGGTCTTGCCAAGGAACACGGAGTTAGCACAAGAAGGAGGTGGCAAACCACATCTCGTTGCTGCCAGTGTCCAGTCAATGAAAACTCATCATAAAAATGAGAACCATGAAATGTTTCCCTCATATGTGAAGGTGGCATCTGTTCAAATTGCTTTTTCCTGTTGGATTTGCACAGCTCTATTGATGAGGCTGCTGGGGTGGGGGCCAATGTAGTAAAATCACTCTGCTAAGCTCCAAAGGGCACCTTCTCCTATACCTGTTACCTGTCAGGCACAAGAAGGGAAAAAATCAAAATGTAAAAAAAAAAAAGCATTGGTCTTTCCCTCAAAGAGATTACAGTCCAAAATGTCATAGTTGAAATGACCTTAAAGATTAATTTATTTTACACACGAAAACACTGAAGACCAGCAAGAAATGATTTACACAAAACTGCTGTGTGACTGCTAGGCGACAATTCTTTACATGGGCTATTTGTTGAGGGCTAGTATTCTAAAGAATCTTAGGACTGCAGACTTTAAAGGACATGACAGGCAGGAAAGTGACCATCTGTGAGGAGCACAAAAGGAAAAAGAAAGGGAAAAGGAAGATTCTCATCTCTGTGGTGATCCCTGAAGAGATAGCAGTGCTTAAAACTGAGACAGCATTTGACTAATTAATTAATTATCCTTCCAACCCCCATCCCCCTAGAGGGGGAAGGGGCAAGATGTATTCAAAGTCTTGAGCACTCTCACAGAAAGAAATCCTAATAGGCTAGTCTGGAGTTTCAATTTAGGAAAAATTTCTCTCTGAGGGAGATTTGTAAGCTCGAACCTGTCAGAACATAAAACCACATAACCCAATGTGTTTCCAATTTTGTCCTTGCTACCATAAAACTTTGAGCCAAATCCAGAGTCCAACTATAATCCAGTTCATTTTAGGTACCTGGTAACATCTATTCATGCTTCCTTTACATGGTCTCTGGTCTATTTTCTTCCATATTTTTATCCCTAATTGTCTTTCTTTCATGCTATACTGATGACTCTCCTAATAGCCTTTTTAAATTAAGCCTGATATAAATCTTGTATAAACTAAACTGTATTTACAGATGTTATGGGGATTTGAACCAACGAAGGACATTTGAAGGAACAGTTGATATTTGGCCCAGAAAAGATCAGGCTTATGAAGACAAGATTACTGTCTTCAAATATTCAATAGGCTGTCGGGGTGGGAGCCAACGTAGTGGAATCACTCTGCTTAGCTCCAAAGGGCACAGCCAGAAGCAATGTTGAAAATTACAGGGCGGCAGATTCCCAGGGGGAAGAAACCTCTCTCAGGCAAAGCTTAGTGAAGATGGTGAGTTCACCATGATTGGAGGTCTTCAAATGGTGGCTGGACAGCTTCATTTTGGAGGGTCTGTTGTTGTGGAAGAGCAAACATTGGGCAGAGGGGTTGGATAAAATAATGTTAAAGACAGTTGCCAGCAAAACACAGTTCTAGATGTAGAAAAGAAGAGGGTGGAGGGATAGGGTGCAGGGAGAGGAGACAGGGAAGAATCAAAGACTCATCGAATGCTGGAACATTTTAGCCCCAAACGGTGAACCGTAATTGCTCCTGAGTCACTTGTAAAATGAAGATGATCCATAAACAGAACTGACACCTGCATTTCCCCAAGAGCACAAAAAGTGGAAGGAGCCTTTCTATCCATCGGCTAATTCACCCAACCACGTGTTGCCGAAGGACTGACAAAATTTGGTTTACCTCTTAATCCTCCAAACGCGCCTAGCCTGGGGACCTGACACACTGTGATTACACATATTAGGCAGTTGAAAATCTGAATTTCCCAGAAGGGCTGGAACTAGAAGCTAGGCCTCTTGATCCCCAGTCTATGATGCTTTCCAAACAAAATTTCGTCCAATTCATTCCAATAGACATTTATTTGGCATCTGCATGTCAAACCTGAGATTGGCAAGAGGCAGCCTGTGCCCTCAAGGAGCAAACAGCACCTCCTGGCACCTGGGTATTTCCCCTCTTGAGTCCTGCACACCTGTTGTGTGTGTGTGTGTGTGTGTGTGTGTGTGTGTGTGTGTGTGTGTGTGTTTGGTGTATGTAGAAAGCACTTTTCATTGCCTTTGCCTACTTACTGCCTAGTCATCCTTCAGACCTCAGTTCAAATGTGAGTTTATCAGCTTCTTTTGTTCCCAGATGAGGCTGATCCCTCTGATATCTGCTCTCAGTGAGGCCTTTGCCTTCCTTGAACCTAGCAAGTGTGGGATTACATATTGACTTATGTGGTTCTTTGTTTTCTTCCCTACTGCCCCCCTCACTAGACTATTAGCTCTACAAGGGCAGATACTACATCTGTTTTTCTTTGCACTGTACCATGAACATGGCAAAGCCTGGAACATGGTGGGTAAGCAATAAGCAACCCATATTTGTTGAATGCATGAGTCAACTATCTCATGGGGGTATGTAAATAGTTAAATTCAACTACAATTCAATGTAATAAGAAGTGTAAGGCAATTCAGAAATCAGTTTTTTAGGAAGGAGGAATCCAGTTCCTGTGTCCACGGAGTCCATCTTGGCTGGCGCTGTAGAATGTGTACCCTACTAGACAATCAAAGCATGGGGAGAGCAGCATAACCTTGTGAAAGTACCTGCTGTGTGCAGACAAATCAACACTAAGTGTCTACTTCTCCAGTCCCCCGAGAAGCAGGGAAGTTCTGCCATAGTGGGACAGACTGGGCACTTGAGTACTGTATGGGATCCAGGCACAATTGGCAAAACCAGACCACGTGGGGCTGGCAAGGCCAAAAGGAAGCTCCTGTATCTTTCTGTTCCTCCCACTTTCCTCTCTAGGAAAGAGACCAAGAGGATTGGTTATTCCTGGAATGAGGGGAGAGTTCTGCCCCTTTGTGATGGGGTAAGACCTACTCCCAGGCATAAGAGAGTGTTGCCCTCTAGTGGTGATGTTGGTGGTGGTGATGATGATGATGACAATGAAACAAGGGGTGGATGTTGTCCTTGCTAGGGTGACCAGTCACCCTGATTGTCTGGTATTGTTTCAGGCTCCACAGGTCTGTAGAGTCTTGGAGATTCAGTCCATTTCCAGATGAGGAAAGAAAGCAGAGAAAAAGAAAATAATGTCCTTGTTCAACATCATATTACAAATTAATAGCACAACCAGGATCATCATCTAAGTGTACATAACCCTTTGCTCTTTGCCCCTGCCTGGCATGCTCTCAGCTACTTTGTCAGTTTGTCTAGCTCCACATCCTCCAGGAAGCCTTCCTTCAACTACCCACCCCTTAATACTTTCAGAGAGCTTCCCCCTCTAACAGCCTGAAACATTGATTTAGCACTTAGCATGTGCTATATAGGTACTTTTTTTAATCCTTTAAATGTTTAACTAGAAAAAATGGAAAGCTCCTCAGCCCCCTCATACCCAGCCCTCCAGAGATACTGGTGAGGAGAGCACTCTGGGCACAAGAGACTCAGGTGTGCCCATAGTTTGTCCAAGACCCCGAAGAAAGGACACTTGGCATTGCAGAGCAAGGAGAGGCTTTTGTAATAACCAGGTGGAATGCATCTGAGAGCCAAGAGCTAAGCATAGGCGAGAAGGCATTCCTGTGGCCTCCAGAGAAATGGTGAGTGAGAGCCCTCTTCAGCCCAGTGATACCAGCAGGGAATAGGTCCTTGTTTTCTTGCTAACAGAATTGCAGGGTCCTTCTTGGCTCCCCTGGTCCCTGACAAGGACCCCCAAATCAGCTCTTGCCTCTCCCCTCCACTGAGACAAATTTGCAAACTCCCACATCTCTGTGGAAACGGCAGAGCGCAGGAGAGAAGAAAAAGGGAGAAAAATCCACCCACATGCCAACAAACTGGAAAAAAAATAACCCAGGCCTTGTCTCATTCAGCTGTTGGCTTGCTGCTCCCTCCCACTGTGGCGGCTGCTCCTGCCTCCTGGACAGAGACCTGGCTCTGTGCAGCCTCCTTTCCATCCTGAGCTGGCTTTTGTCAACACCCCTTCCCCATCCCAGCTACCGGAGAGAAGGTCCTCGAGCCCAGGAATAGGAAAGCTGGAAGTAAGGCCTGACAGAGCCATCAAATGCTTGTGTCCAGCCACAGATTCAGTTTCCATCACTGTCCCCCAAACCATGCAGGTGGCCTGCCTTCCATTCCAGGGAAAGAAGTTAAGAAGCTATCCTCCACCTGGCAACTTCACCCTTAGATGCTGTCCCCAAGTCCCTGCAGCCCCCAGCCCATCCCTTCTGCTGCTTCTCTCTACCATTTCATTTTTATGCCCTGATATCAGTCTAATTCTCTGTACTCCAATCTTCTTGTGCACTGTCCTTTCTTTGCCTTCTTCCCCAGTTCTGGATACCATCGATTTTTAACAAACAAAGTACATTGTGTTGATAAGAAAGGGAGGACTCTGTAAGTCACTATTAAGAACTGTCGAGGAAAATAGAGATGTTTAGCCAGCAGGAGAGAGAATATGGACACGGAAGCATGCAAACACAAGGGTCTGTTGGAATAACTTTGTCCAACCCTTCATTTTTTTTAAAGATTTTTTATTTATACATACAAGCTGGGATACAGGCCAGAGGTGTGGGGCGGCGAGAGGATTCACCAGAGACGGAGCGGGTAGCAGAACAGGCAGATCAGAAATACACTGCTGGGCCTCCCCAGTGGCGCAGCGGTTAAGCGCTGAGCTGCGGAGCTGTAGGCAGCGGCGACGCGAGTTCGACGCCCGGCCAGGGAGAATCCCACATGGCATGGCTGACCTCTCCTGCCTTGCCCGCTGCTCCCCTCAGCAGTGTATTTCTGATCTGCCTGTTCTGCTACCCGCTCTGTTTCTGGTGAACCCTCTCGCCGCCCCCACACCTCTGTCCTGCACCCCAGCTTGTATATATAAATAAAAAATAAATCTTTAAAAAAAAAAAAGAAAAAAAAAAAGAAATACACTGCTGAGGGGAGCAGCGGGTGAGGCAGGAGAGGTCTGCAGCGCCATGTGGGATTCTCCCCGGCCTGGCGCCGTAGCCGCTGCCGACAACTCCACAGTGCAGCGCTTAACCACTGCGCCACCGGGGAGGCCCTGTTTGATGTAGAGTTTTAGAGAATATTTTAATTGGGTGAGGAAATTTCCTCTTATTCCTAGTGTACTAAAACTTTTGTCATAAACAGGGATTAAATTTTATCAAATTCTTCCTCAGCATTGTTTCTAATGGTCATATATTTTCTCTCTTCTAACCTGTATATATGGTCAAGAATGTAGTACTTAGTTCCAAAGAAAGATGACATTTCTTTTTTTTCTTTTTTTAAATTATTGTTATTTATGTCTTTTACATTTTGTATTCCCCTTGGGTAGCCCACCACCAATTCACCCGTGATCCATCTCCATGGTCCCTTGTGTTCTTTTCTATTCCCTTTTGTGCCCTTATCTTCCCCTCCTCCCCGCTCCCCCTCCAGCCCCCCCCCCCAGTGTCTCTCTCCTATTTGGTTTCCCTATAGGAAACATGACATTTCTAACAAACAAAACCATCCAAAGAGGCATTGGCTACCTCATGGATCAAAGTAGTCAGCTCCAAGTCACTGCAAATGTTCAAGCAGAAGCACAGTCATTCAATAACTATATAGGTTCCAGGCTCTGTTCTAGGTGCTGATAATTGAGTGGTGAAGAGGAGCCCAGCTTCCCTGAAGCTCACATTTTAAATAATGGATGACTGATATAAACAAAAAATACACAAACAAGATCATTTCCAAAAGTCAAGAGTGCTTTGAAAACAAATGAATAAAACATTACAAAGGTAATGTGACTGGGTGGGGGTAGGGAACAAGATTGAATAGTCGGTGGAGTTCTCTCCAAGGAGGTAACAGTTGAGGAGAGATTGAAAGAAAAGAAGGCAGTCATTTCATGAAGATTTTATTCTAGGTACAATGAAAAACCATTGGAAGGTTTTGAGCTGGGAGTGACATGATCTGACTTATGCTCACTTTGTTTAGTGTGTGTAAAATGGATTATGGTGGGGGCAAAACTAGAAACAGGTAGGTCAGTAAAGGGGCTAGCTATGAAACCAATTAGAAAGTTCAGGCAAGAGACCATAATAGCTTGGGCTAGGACAGTGATGGTGGAGAAAGATGGTAGACAGGTGGGATATATTTTTATACGAATAGCACCATCAATCAATTTGATCTAATTGTCATTCATAAACTATTCCATCCCACAATAGCAGAATGCACATTCTTTTCAAGCTTACATAGAATACTCTCAAAGATAAACCATACTCTGGATCATAAAACACATCTTAACAAATTCAAAAAGATAGAAATCATACACTGTATATCCCCAGACCACAATGGAATTAAACTAGAAATCAGTAACAAAAAAAAAAGTTGGAAATTTCCCAAATGTATGGAAAGTAAGCAACAGATTTCTAAATAATACATAGGTGAGACAACCTTCAAGAGAAAATTTTTAAAATTTTGAACTAAGTGAAAATACAGTTTATCTAAATTTGTGGGATTGTAGAAGATCCCAATCTACCAAAAAAAAAAAAAAATCTTCCTGGGATATACAAATCAATTGCTTTCCTCTGTACCAGCAATGAACAATAAGAATTTGAGATTTAAAACAATTACACAACAGCAGAAAAATAATGAAATGCTTATGTATAAATATAACAAACCATATATAGGATCTGAATATAGAAAAGTGCGAAACACTGATAAGAGAAATCTAAATAAATGGAGAGATATTCCATGTTCATGGATAAGAAGACTCCACATTGTTAAAATGATAGTTATTCCAAGTTTGATTTATAAATTCAACATAATTTTACTCAAAATCTCACCAAACTCTTTTGTAGATATAAACAAAGTGGTTCTTAAGTTTATATGGAAAAACAAAAGACCTAACAGGACCAAAATGAAACTGAAGAACAAAATTGGAGGGCCCACACTACCCAATTTCAAAACAGCTACTGTACTATAAAGCTATAGTACAAGAAAGAATGCTATTTTGAAAAATAGACACATGGATCAGTAAAACAGAATGGAATATATTTTAAGGTTAGGCAAAAAATTTGATGACTGTGTGGGATGAGGAAAAGAACAGAATCAAGATGGACAATCTGTAAGAGATAAGACTAGATGAGAAAATTTTTTTCTTCTTTGAAGGGGGTGGTGGGGTGATGGGGACACTCTGCAAGTGAAAGCAATGAATGCTGCTTCTAGTCTTAGTTTTAAGAAACTTTAAGCTATGTGTTCCAAAGATTTGATTACCCTGTAATTACAGTGTTAATGAAGCATGAGGGAGAAGCTGGGGAAAGGAAAGAGAATGAAGAAAAGCGAAGAGGAGGAGGTGGAGGAGGAGGAGGAAGTGGAAGCGAAAGATGAAGTAGAAGAGGAAGAAGGAGAAGAACATAAGGAAGAGGAAACGGGAAAGAGAATAAATGATTTGTTGGCAGAAAGGAGGAAGAAGAGTAGGCCATGATGGCACACAGAATGCCCCTGGGGAGAGTGTATCTAGCCCTGCTAGCCTCAGCCCATGTTCTCAGCATGACCCCCCCTCCTTATTTTAGTTGTGAGAGAGTAGAAGTTTGACATACAGAGATACAGTCCTCTTTAGTGGCTACATCTGGTCAGACTGGGAGGGTGGATGAAGAAAAAGAGAAGGAGTCAGAACAATAGTTCTAAACTTTTTAAAAAAAGATTTATTTATTTATGCATACAAGAACTGGAGTGTAGGCCAGAGGTGTGGGGTGGTGAGAGGATTTACCAGAGACAGAGTGGGAAGCAGAACAGGCAGATTGACTGAATTACACTGCTGAGGGGAGCAGTGGGCGAGACAGGAGAAGTCTGTTGTGCCATCTGGGAAGCTCCCTGGCCAGAGATCGAACCCATGCTGCAGTGGCTGCTGATAGCTTCATGGTGCTGAGACTTAACCCGTTGTGCCAACAGGGAGGCCCCTGGTTCTAAACTTTTTACTGAGTCACAGACTTGTCTGAGAATGTGATGAAAACTATGGTTTGCACACTATGGCCAGGAAAGTGCTAACATGCACAATCATACCAAATTTTGCCTATAATTCAGCATGTTCATGGATTCTCTGAAACCCTTGAGGGTCTGTGAACCCCTCTGTAGAAATCTCTGAATAAGAGAATATTTAGGAAGTGAAAATCAACATGATTAGTGAATGGATTGTATGTGGTAGTTAGCAGAATGAGTCAAAAAGGAAGCCTGGGTTTATGGTTGAGGTAGCTGGGTGTATTATGGAATGATTCACTGAGATAGAGAACACCCAAAGAAGAACAGGTTTCAGGAAGAAAATACTGAATCCAATTTTGGATCTGCTGAGTTTTAAATGTTTGTGGGATAGCCAAGAGAAGATATTCAGGAAGCAGTTGAATATATGGATCTGGAGTTCAGGGGGAAAATATAGGTGAGAGCTACAAAGTTGAGAGCCATCAGCATGAAGATGGTTATAAAAGCCATAGACATGGATGATATCACCCACCTGGACTGTACAGAACAAGAAAACAAAAGATTCTTTTACATAACTTTATCAAAAACAACATTTAAAGAAAGAACAGAGGAAGAGGGGCCTACAAAAGGGACCAAGTTGTATTGACCAGTGAATAAAGAGTAAAAAGCAGGAGAGTGTGGTGTCACAGAAACCACAGGCAAATCCTGTTCCAAAATGAAGGAGCAGTGAACTTGCCAAATATTACCCAAAACCAAGTCTGAAAATCATCCACTAGATTTAGCAACAAAATCACTGGTAATTTTGCAGAGAATATGGGGTGGTGGGGGTGGGTGGCAAGTTACAGCGAGCTGGGAAGAAAGGAGGAAAGGCAAAATGCAATGAATTAACAGTTGACCACAGGGAAGGCAATGAGCAGGAGTGCAAACAACCTTCTGAAGCTGTTAGCGATTGACAGAGAATAGAGAAACAGGGTAGAAGCTAGTAATGAGGCACTGATGTTTTGTTGTTTTTTTGTGTGTGTGTAAGAGAGAATGTTTAAATTCTATTCTTTCAGCTAATTTCAGTTGTATGATACAGTGTGATCAACTCTAGTCACCATTATACACATTGGATATATAGATACATAGTCACCATTATACACATTACATCCTCAGACCTAATTCATCTTATAGCTGAAAATTTGTACCAATATCTTCCCCTTTTCTTCTCCCACCACCCTCATCCCTGACAACCACTTTTACTATGAGTTTGAGTTTTTTCCTTTAGAGTCTACATATAACTGATGTCATGTAATATTTATCTCCAGATTTTCACCATTATGATGTTAGCTGTGGGCTTGTTATATATAACCCTTATGTTGAAGGAACATTCCATTTATACCTAATTTGTTGAGAGTTTTTTTCATGAATGGATGTGGAATTTTGTCAAATGCTCTTCTGCGTCTATTGAAATGCTCTTATGACTTTGGTCTTTCATTGTATTAATGTAGTATATCACATTTATTGATTTCCAGATGTTGGACCATACTTGCATCCATAGAATAAATCCTATTTGTGGTTTTTTATATTTTGTTGAATTCAGGATATTGTGATTTTCTTTTCTTGTACTGCCCCTATCTGGTTTTGGTATCAGGGTAATGCTGGCCTTGTAAAATGAGATTGGAAGTGTCTCCTCCTCTTCTATTTTTTTTAAAGAATTTGAAAAAGACTTGTATTAATTCTTTCAATATTTGGTACAGTTCACCAGTGAAACCATCTGGTCCTGGACTTTTGTTTATCAGGAGATTTTTGATTACTGCTTCAATCTCCTTACTGGTAATTGTTCTATTCAGATTTTTTATTTCAGCATGATTCAGTTTTGGTGGATTTGATGTTTCTATCCATTTCTTTTAGGGTGTCCAAATGGCATGTCACTATAATAGTCTCTTATGAGCCTTTGTATTTGTGTGGTATCAGTGATAATGTCTTCCCTTTCATTTCTAATTTTATTTATATGTATCCTCTCTTTTTTCTTCATAGATCTGTTTGTGTATGTTGTTTATTTTTACAAAAAAACTCTTAGTTTCATTGATTTTTTCCCTATTGTCTTTTTAGTTTCTATTTCATTTAGCTCTACCCTTTGTTCTTTAATGTCTTTCTACTAATTTTGAGATTAGTTCTTTTTCAAGTTCCTTCAGGTGTAAAGTTAAGTTGTTGTCTGATATTCCCTGCTCATTGGTTGGCAGAATTAACATTATCAAAATGGTCATTTTACCAAAAGCAATTCACAGATTCATACAATTCCAATGAAAATCTCAATGGCATTCTTCAAAGAAATAGAACAAATATTGATAACAGCATGGCACTGGAACAAAAACAGACACAAAGACCAATGGAACCAAATTGAAAACCCAGACATAAAGTCACACATATATAGACAGCTAATCTATGACAAAGAAGCAAAGAATATCCACTGGAACAAGGATAGTCTCTTCAATAAATGATGCTGGGAAAACTGGACTGCTACATGCAAAAGAATGAAGCTACACTACTACCTCACATCATACACAAATATCAACTCAAAATGGATAAAAGACCTGAATGTAAGATCTGAAACCATACAATATATAGAGGGAAACATAGGCAAAACACTCCATGACATACATCTCAGAAACATCTTCAAAGAAAAAGAAGGAAAAGATAAAGAGTTGGGACTACATCAAACTAAAAAGCTTCTGTACAGTGAAAGAGACAATAACCAAGACAAAGAGACATCCCACAGACTGGGAGAAAATATTTGCACTCCACAAAACTGATAAGGGACTGATATCAAAGATCTACAAAGAACTTACATAACTTGGGGCCTCCCTGGTGGTACAGGGGTTAAAGTCTCAGCACTATCAAGCTACCAGCCACTGCAACGTGAGTTCAATCCTGGGTCAGGGAGCTAACCCACATATGCCTCAGCAGACCCTTCTGCCTCTCCTGCTGCTCCCCTCAGCAGTGTATTTCAGTAGATCTGCCTGTTCTGCTTCCCACTCTGTCTCTAGTGAAATCCTCTCACTCCCCACATCTCTGGCCTAGACCCCAGTTCTTCTATGCATAAATAAATAAAATAAATCTTAAGAAAAGAGAGCTTATACAACTCAACAAAAACAAAATAAAGAATCCAGTCAAAAAGTGGACAGAAGAGCTAAAAAGACACTTCTCCAAAAAGGAAATGCAGATGGCCAACAGGCACATGAAAAAATGCTCAACATTCCTCATAATCAGGGAAATGCAAATCAAAATCACAATGAGATATCACCTCACGCCAGTAAGAATGGCCCATGTTAAACAACAACAACAACTAACAACAACAAATACTGGCGAGGATGTGGAGAAAAAGGAACCTTTATACGTTGTTGGTGTGAATGCAAACTGGTCCAACCTCTATGGAAAGCTATGGGGAGGACCCTCAAATTACTAAAAGTGGAGCTACTATATGACCCAGCAATACCACTCTTAGGAATCTACCCAAAGGACACAAAAACAGTAATTCAAAAGGAAGCCTGCATCCCGATGTTCATTGCAGCACTGTTTACAATAGCTAAAATATGGAAACAACCTAAATGCCCAAAAACAGATGACTGGATCAAGAAGGTGTGGTATATCTATGCAATGGAATATACTCAGCAATCAAAAAAGATAAACTTATGCCATTCACAACAACATGGATGGACCTGGAAGGGATTATGCTCAGCGAAATAAGTCAGAAGGAAAAAGAAAATATTGGATGGTGTCACTTACAGGAGGAACATAGGAAAACCATACAAGGGATCAGAAAAAAAAAAAGACAAAACTAGCAGGCAAAATATAAATCAGAGACATTCAGCAGGGGAGGGGGAGGGAGAGGGAAAGGGATCAAAATGGGAGGGAAGGGCACAAAAGTCTATCGTGAGGGTTCACAGGTGTCCTGGTGGTGGTAATTTTATGAGGACAACACCTGAGAGGAGAAATCAAATATTGTACACAAATGAACCATGTAAAAATATATAAATTTTAAAAAAGAAGAAAAAAATCATTAAACTAATGTTTTTTTATGACAAAAAAATGTATATACCTAAACAATGGAATTTTATTTAACCCTAAGGAATAGTGAAGTATTGGCACATACTACAGCGTGGAAAGCTTTAAAAACATTGTAAGTAAAGTAAGTCATTCACAAATTATCACATCTTATGAGATGTCCAGAATAGTCGAATCTATAAAGCACAATGTAAATCAGTGGTTGTATAGAGCTAAGATAAGGTAGGGAGATGGAGAGTGACTGCTAATGAGCGCAGTTTTTCCTTTTGGGGCAATGAAAATGTTCTAAAATTGAATAGAGGTGATGGCTGTACAACCCTGTGAATATAATAAAAACCACTGGATTGTATACTGTTAAAAAAAAGTTGTTTTTTGAGATCTTTGTTTTTCTTAATGTAGCTATTTATTGCTATGGACTCCTTCCCTCTTAGAACTTTTTTTTTTTGCCATTTCCCATAAATTTTTGTATGTTGCATTTTCACTTTCATTTGTCTCAGATATTTTTTTTTTTACTTCTCTTGAGTTCTTCTTTGTCCCATTGGTTTTCCAGAAGTGTGCTGTCTAATCCACATATTTGTAACTTTTCCAGCTTCCCTCCTGTTACTGACTTCTAATTTCACACCATTGTGAACAGAAAATATACTTCATAAGGTTTCAATCTTATCAAATTTGCTGAGACTTGTATGGTGACATAACATATAGTCTATCCTGGAAAATGTTCCATGTACACTTGAAAAGAGTATGTAGTTTGCTGTTATTAGATGGAATGATCTGTGTTGTTACTATTCTTAAAAAACAGATTTATTGAGGTATGATTACATTATATAAAATCCACCTACTTTAAGTATACAATTAATTTTAGCAAATTTACAGAGTTGTAACCATCACTACATTCCACTTTTAGAACATGTCCATCTCCTCAAAAGTTTCCCTGGTGAAGGGCTATGGGTGCTTTGGTGGTGGGTGTGGTGTAGGAACACAGATTTGAAGAGGTGTGTAAACCAATGTTACCTCAATAGTTAAAAAAAAACTGTAACAAAAATCTTTTGAACCCATTTGCTGTCATTCCCCATTCTACTTCCTGTCTCAATAGATTTGCAATTTTGGAAATTTTATATAAGTGGAATTATAGTGTGTCCTTTTTTGTCTGGCTTCTTTTACTGAGAAAATTTTTCTTTCAGGTTCATACATTGTATAGCATTGTCATTGTGTTTTCTTGATGAATAGTATAAATAATATTACATTTTGTTTATATATTCACCAGTTGGTAGGCATTTAGGTTGTTTCCACCTTTTGGTTAATAATGCTATGAACGTCTGAGTACAATTTTTTCATGTAGACAGAGGTTTTGATTTCTCTTGGGTAGACACCTAGGAGAAGAATTGCTGGTTCACATGGCAAATTTAAGTATAACTTTTTATAAGAAATGGAGGCAATGTTTTTTTCAATTCACAGAACATAAAAATAACTATTTTAAAGTATACAATTTTGTGGCATTCAGTATATACTCAGTGTTGTGCAATCATCACTTTTATCTACCTGCAAAACTTTTTCATCACCAAAAGGAAACTCCATATTGATTAACCAGTCACTCCCCTATATGCATGCAGCCCCTGGAAACCAATAGCCTGGTTTCTGTCTAGAAAAATTTACCTCTTCTGGACATTTCATGTAAAGAGAATTACACAATATGTGGCCTATTGTGTCTGGCTTCTTTCACTTAGCATGTTTTCAGGATTCATCCGTGCTGTAGCATACATCAGTACTCCATTCTTTATGGCTGAATAATACTCCATTATATGGATATGTCACATTTTGTGTGTCCATACATGAGTTAATGGACATTTGGGTTCTTTCCACCTTTTGGGTATTGTGACAAGTGCTATTATGAATGTTTGTATACAAGTGTTTGTTTGAATACCTGTTTTTAATTTTTTGAGCATATAAATAAGAGTGGAATTGTTGGGTCATATGACTATTTTATGTTTACCTTTTTTAGAAAATACCAAGCTTCCACAATGATTACACCATTTTACATTCTCATCCACAATATGCAAATGTTTCAGTTTGTCCATATCCTTGACAACACTTATTATTTTCCATTTTTCATTGTAGCTATCCTACTTCAGGCGAAGTTATATCTCATTACTATTTTGATTTCCCTTTTCCCTGACAATTGATGATGTCGTGCATTTTTTTATGTGCTTCACAGCCATTTGTATATCTTCCTTGGAGAAATTTTTATTCAAGTCCTTTGCCTATTTTTCAATTGTATTCAATCGGTAGATCTCTCTGGGTAGTACTGTCATCTTAATGTTAAATCTTCTAATCCATAAACATGGGGTGTCTCCCCATATTCAGGTATTTTTAAAATTTTCTTCTATAATGTTTTTTAGTTTTCCGTGTATAAGTCTTGCATGTCCTTGGTTAAAATTTGATGTTATTGTAAATAGGGTAATGATTTTTTTAAGATGCAAGAGATTTTAACATGTTTAAAGACTGAGTCAATAGATGGGGAAAGACTAAAGATACAGGAGGGAGAGGGGAAACTGATAGATCAAATTTTCTGAGGAGTTAGTGGGGAATGGGACACAGAGAATCAGTGGAAGTATAAGTTAGCATGAAAAAGGGCATGTCTTCCACTGTGACAGGAGGGAAAGAACAAGGGTTGTCAAGTGGGGATGCTTGGAGTTGAGGCAAGGCGTTGAGGGCATTGATGGCGTCTGAAGTCTTCTATTTTAAGTATGGTAGAAGGTGAAGTGAGAGAGAAAGGGAAGGAAAAGTGCCATGGTGACTTGGAGAGTAGACTAAGCAAACAGGATTGCCAGATAGCATAGAGGGGCCAATAGAGGTTGGGGACCATGCCTTTTTAGAGGTTCCCTATGAATAATTATCCGAGTCTCAGACTAACATTGAGTAAGTGGATATTTGTATTCATCCAGAGTAGGAGCTGTGCTGGAAGGAAGATGAGGCATATGATTGAGAACATCATTGGCTAGAGAATGGCAGGCTCGGAAGATTTCCACTTTTCAGGGGAGAGAGGCAAGTTTCAATTAACTCAGGAGGTAAAAGATTGGTCAGTGAAAGCGCTGAGACCTTGAGTAAACATTGGTATTTTGACTGTTCAGTATTCACTCTTTCTATTGGGGAGTAATCCAAAGATAGGTTAGAAGGCAGGGTCTCAGCATGACTACTAAAACCAGGGAGAGGGAGCACAAATATTTTACTCTCCATCCTCTCATAGCTAATGCATGCACATGTGACCTCAGGATGGCAAAACACATGATCCTGCTTGGATCTTTGAATGTTGAAGGGATAATACAAAAGTGACTTTTTCAAGGCAGATACTGCAGAGTTAAAAATCCAATAGTATAGCAATAATATCAGGGTACAACATGGTTCAGCTGTAGTTTTGGCAATGGGGATAACAGCATCATCCTATCAGACCATTCCTACTGCCAAATACTTGTTGTGTCATGTCATGCTCTTCTTGACTTTATCTGGTTCTCCAAGGTCTTTCATGGATCCCATGGATTATCTGACACTCTTTCATGTTAGTCAGGATAGGATCACTTAAATTTTGATAATAAACAAACTCCAAATTTCAATGACCTAACAGATACAAGTTTATTTCTTGCTCCTACAAAATCTACTGAAAGTCCAGTGCCTTTTCAAACATTCTTTCCAAGTGGCAACTCAGGAATACAGGCAGACACTTTGTAGCTAGCTCATCTAGCACAGAGACCTCCACAGTTGCCATAAATGAGGAAGAGACAGCTGGAATATTGAGCATCATTTCTTAAATGCACAGTCCACTGGCCAGAGCTAGTCACATGGCCCATCTGCCTCTAAGAGGACTGGAAATATCGGGGTGCAACTGGTTATTCAGCAAACAGTAAATGGCTCAGCCACACCTTCCAAACACTTTATTTTCTGCTACAGTTAAACAGTGCAATGCAATTTCTGATGAGGAAAATGACTAGTAAAGGATATAAGGGGTTAAGACACTTAAAAATAATGTCTTCAAATAAACATTGTTAAAATGGCCATATTACTTATAGTAATGTGCAGATTTAATACAATATCAAAATCCCAGTGACATTGTTAAAGAAAATCAAACAAATATTTCTGAAATTCTGAAAGACCCCACAACAGCAAAAGAAATCCTGGGAGAAAAGAAGAAAAATGGAGGCATCATGCTCTGTGACTTCAAACTATACTACAGAGGAAAAGTAATCAAAACAATATGACATTAGAATGAAAACAGACACACAGACCAATGGAATAGAACAGAGAGCCCAGAAATAAGCCCACACATATATGGACAGATAATCTATGACAAAAGAGTGATGACCATACAATGACAAAGGAAAGTCCCTTCAACAAATGGTATTGGGCAACCTGGACAGCCACATACAGAAGGAAGGAAGGGAGGGAGGGAGGGAAGAAGGAAGGGTGGGAGGAATCATTGTTTAACTCCATACACAAAAACTCATTCAAAATGGGTTCAATACTTGTATATAAGACCCCAAACCATAAAATACATAGAAGAAACCATAGGCAACACACTCCTGGACATAAACATCAGTGATGTATTTGGAGATTCAACTCAAAAACCAAGGAGACAAAAATAAACAAATGGAAACACATCAAACTATAAACTTTTTGTACAGTAAAAGAAACCACCACAAAACCAAAAAGGCAATCTCAGACTAAGATAGTTGCACATCACACATCCAACAAGGGATTAATTTCCAAAACATATATATATATATAAAAAACACAACTCAAAACATAAAAGCAAACAACCCAATCAGGAAAAAGGCAAAAGACCTGAACAGCTACTTCTCCAAAGAAGGCATGCAGATGGCCCCCGGGTACATGAAAAAGCGCTCAGCATCACTTATTATAAGGGAAATGCAAATCAAAATCACAATAAGATATCACTTCATACTTGCAAGAATGGCCTTTATCAAAATGACTGGAAATAAGCTTTGGTAAGGGTGTAGGGGAAAAGGAACACTCATTCCCTGTTGGTGGGAAAGTAAATTGGCGCAACCTCTATAGAAAATAGTATGGAGATTCCTTAAGAAATGAAAAGTGGAAATACCATATAGTCCAACATTACCACTTCCAGGTATTTACCCAAAGAATATGACACTAATATAAGATCTATGTACCCTTATGTTCATAGCAGCATTGTTCACAATAGCCAAGACATGTAATCAACCTAAATGCCCACTGATGGATGACTGGATAAAGAAATTGTGGAACAAATACTCAATAGTATACTACTCAGCTATTAAAAGAAGATAAAATAGTGCTTTTGGTCAATAATATGGGTGAATCTTGAGGTAATTGTGTCTAAGTGAAAGACAATTCCCACAGTTTCACTCATTTGTGGAATATTAATAAACAAGAAAACAAACTGGAAAAACACAACAAAATAACTCATAGCTCTCAGCTTGGAGAAGGCCAAGATGCAACTTTCCTTGATCATCCTGAACCCAAGTTCATCCTATATATACCAGCTGCCTCCAACATGCCACCTAAGTTTGACCCCAATAACATCGAAGTCATGTGCCCGAGGGGCACCAGTGGGAAAGTTGGTACCACCTCTGCCTTGACCTCCTGGGCCTGTCTTTCAAAAAAGTTGGTGATGACATTGCAGAGACAACTGGTAATTGGAAGGGTCTGAGTGAAACTGACCATTCAAAACAGACAGACCCAGACTGAGGAGGTACCTCCTGCCTCTGACCTCATCATCAAAGCCCTGAAGGAACTGTCAAGAGACAGAAGCAGAAAACCATTAATCACCACAGAAATATCACTTGTGATGAGACTGTCAACAGTGCCAGACAGATACACTGACCTTTAGCTAGAGAAGTCTCTGGAACCATCAAAGAGATTCTGGGGACTACTCAGTTTGTGGGCTACAATGTTGATGGCTACCACCTTCATGACATCATAGATGACATCAACAGTGGTGGGGTGGAATGCCCAGTTTGTTAAGAACTACAAAGGAAAATGTAGGGTCCAGTAAAGGATCATTTGACAAACTAGCAAGCAAAATAGCTATTAAACTCTACAAAAAATATGCTGGTTACCAGAGAGGAGGGGATAGGGAAGAAGGGATAGAGAGTGTAATGTGATAGAGTGGTGGTACTGGAGCTTTGGTGGGCAGTGAATGAAATGTGCACATGTTGAAGTGTGCAGTTGTACTTCTGAAATTATATAGTTATATAAACAAATAGTAAATCAATACATTTCATTTATACATATACCTTCAGTTTTTTACTATGAGAACAATACACATCTTTTAAACATTCAAACATTACATAAATATTTTATAGAAAGTGAAAAGTCCCTCATAATCTCATATCCCCAGGATAGCTGTTATTAATAGTTTATTACATACTCTTTCTCTGTATATTTGTCTATGTTAATAGTAATGTTTTATCAAAAATAGAATCATATTATAAAACATTATTTTGCATGGACCTTCTTAACAATATATATTTGACATTGTTCCAACTTCCATGGTTATATATGCTTTCTTGTTCTTTCTCTCATTTTAATTTTTAACGATTTTAAATTACACAGCTAATATAACAGTAGGTTATCCTTTAGACATTTTTAAAGTTTTAAGGTGAGGCTAAAGTTCTTTTTGACCATCAACCAATTCTAATCTCCTCCCTGCCTTTGCATGTGTTTAGTCACTGCATAGTCGTTGTGCCAACATGCACAGGGCGGGTTCATTATTGATTTAGGCAGACGATAAAGAGTCCTGAGGCTCTCGGTGTATTTTCAGGCTTCAATGCTCTCTCAGGGAACCAGGTACACAGGCACACCAGGCAGGGAGGCTGGCATGCAAGGAGGTAGGCACAGGCTGGGTAGGGGTGGGTGGCAGGCAGGCAACCGAGCCTCCTACTCCCCCACAAATCTTTATCCATTCTCTGGGCTCACTCAGGCATTCTCCCTTTCTCTCTTGTCTTGTCTCTTCTGGAGTCATGCTGCTCATCCTCTCGTAGCCATCTTCCATCTTTGAGTGATGCTGTCCTTATATCCCTGGCCTCTAGGCTCAGGTGTGAACACACACGTGCATGCACACCTTCTGCATCAACATGATCAAGGCCGCAGGTGATACCCACAATAGGTTAGTGGTGCAAAAAGCCTGATTAATTCACTTACCCTACAATAGTATTCCATATATGAACACAACATAACTTATTGCGTAGGTCCCTATCAGTGGATGACCATCTTTTCATTTTTATAATTAGTTACATGCAAATCTTTTTCCAAGTTTATCCTCTGACTTTATTTATAGTGCCATTCACTAAATTGAAGTTTAAATTTTTATACACTTAAAATTATTTATCTTTACATTGTTACTTGGAAACAAAGTGAGGGACAGAAAAGCCTAAATAGTATATTACTCTTTATGTAAGAAGGAAAGAAATAGGAATAAATATTTGTATTTACATGTATTGGAATAAAGATACATTGGATGAATGAACAAGAAGTTGATAAAGATATAGGGTTACCTATATCTTTAGGGCTCAAGGTAGAAAAGGTGGATGCAGTTGTACATATCAGTGTATACTTTTAAATATAGTTTTGTTATTTACTACATTCTTTGGAATTTCTATTGCTGTGTAACCAATTAACATAAATTTGGTGACTTTGACACAAATTTATTATCTTACAGTTCTGGAGGTCAGAAGTCTGAAAGGAATCATATGGGGCTAAAATCAAAGGCTGCATTCCTTCTGGAGACTCCATCTCCTTACCTTTTCCAACTCTTAGAGGCCTACCTACATTCCTTGGCTCAAGGCCCCTTCCCCAACTTCAAAGTCAGTACTGTAGAATCTCCAAAACTCTCTCTCCCCCATGTCTGGGTTTGTTGTCATATCTCCTTCTCTGACTTTAACTCTCCTCTTGCCCTTGTGATTACATTCATTCCACTCAGATAATCCAGGATAATCTCTCCATGCCAAGGTCCTTTTAAGTTCATTCCTTTTGAAGGTAGAGTAATATTCCACCATATGACACTACATTATCTTGCTTATCTCACCTATTGATGGACATTTATTTTGTTTTTATTTATGCATCTGAGATTATGAATAAAGTATGGGTGGCTTTTGAGCATTTATATTTTTAATATATCTGGAAGAGTAAAGTCTAGATTCACTAGGTCGGGTAACTGACAACCACTTCCTTTTGTGTAGCACTTCAAAGTTTACAAATCTGCTTTTCGAGTCATTATCTAATTTTATTCTAATAACAACCCTGTGAGGTACCCAGGAAATGAAACTAAGATGGCTATGCTGTCCTAGATCTCCAAAGTACGGCATAGTTCAGACTAGAGCCTCAGCCTTCAAATTCCTAGCCCATCACAACAGAATCCCTTCTTCAAAACATAGAGATATGCTGTTTTTCTACTTCAATGACCTCTTCCACCGTTGTCTTCCCACACTGCATCCATATCATGTCTCAGTCATTATTAGCCAGTCAGACAACTCTCTGCACCTTCCAGAATTACTGTAGGGATCAGAGATAATGTTTGTAAAGCTCCCAACCCACTGTCTGGCACACAGTAAATTCCCAGTAAATGGATGCTATTAGCTGTTATTCTTTCAACTGTTCCAGCCCAGCCTCATTGCTACTTACTTTCAATTCTGCTCCTTATCTGTGGTACCACTTGACTAGATGCAATTTGCTTTCAAAAGACCAATCCCCAACCACTTTTTTTTTGTTTTTTGTTTGTTTTTCAGGCGAGGCAGGAGAGGTCTGCCGCACCACGTGGGGTTCTCCCTGGCTAGAAGTCGAACTCGCGTAGTGGCTGCTGACGCTCCACAGCGCAGCGCTCAACCTCTGCGCCACCAGGGAGGCCCCCCAACCACTTTTATAGGCAGATATTGCCCATCTCCACTTTCAAGAAAGAGCATTTTGTTATCAGTAACAAGGCTTCAGCTTCCCCCCCTCCACAAAAAAAGGAAATTTTTAACATAGTTATAATGTTAGTGCCCAAATCTTAGTTCCTAAATGCCATTCTCTACTAAAAAGAATCAGGAATCCATAGAAAAATGCTGATTCTTGGGCTGGGGAAAGGGGAGCACAAGATGGGCCCGCAGCATCTTCTGGTAAAAGAAAACAAAAAAGTGCTCAAAGATTCATGGAGACCTGCCCAAAGGGCACAGGAGTCAGCTTGGAGGGTTTCCTGCTAGCCAAAAAGGAAATATATGAACATCAAAATTAAAAATGATAATAATGGGGGAGTCTGGCAAAAATGATAATCATGGCAGAGTAAAATGCCAAGTTTGCCTCCTTCACATACTCACAACCAAATGAAACCTGAACAGAGAATGACCCCTGAAAAAATGACCGCTTACATACTTCAAGAGAGATGACACAGCAGAAAGGGATAGGAAAAACTGGGCCTCCCTGGTGGCGCAGCGGTTAAGTGCTGCGCTGTGGAGCTGTTGGCAGCTGTTGGCATCTGTGGAGCTGTTGGCAGCGGTGACACAAGTTCGACGTTTGGCCAGGGAGATCCCCACATGGCACAGCAGAGCCTCTGGCCTGTACCCCAGCTTGTATGCATAAATAAATAAATCTTTAAAAAAAAGATAGGGATAGGAAAAGCTGTAACTATGCTGAGAGGGATATCAGGGCAGCACAACCCATGAATTGAGGTTCAACTGTTATATAGTCCCTTTGCTGCTGGTGACTCAAGGGTACATGCCCATATCTGGGATTTTAAAAACCAGGGACCATACTGGAGAAAGTGGTACACAGAGTCCACATGTAGGACAGAGGGTGTACCACTGGAGAACTGTGGGAGTAATGGTGCAGAGTGGTGATTACTGGCTTAATCTTGTGGCTCCCAAACCAGAGCAGTTGGAGCTCAAACTGGTGGGGAGAGCCAGATGGGCTCTCCTCTGTCTCCTCATATAAGAGGCTATTATTTGTGACCCCTGGTTGTGATATGAGAAACACCTCCCTTACCCTCACCCAGGGCCAAAATCAGGATGAGTGCTCTCATTAAACAGAGTCTGAAGCATCCCATCTTAACAATAGGAGTAAGTGCCCCAGGGTAAGACTCCACACTCAAAAAGCAAAGACAAGGATTTCCGGCTTGTGGCCCTGTTACCGGAACCAAGCTGCCTTAGCAGCTTGGGTGCCCGCAGGAGCGGTGGGGCCTCTTATCCCGCTGCTCCGGAGTCAGTTATAGCAGTTGCTCCTGCCCAGTAACTGCCGTTTTTGTATGGACCAATCAGGTGCTAGGAGCTGATGGGTCGGTCCAATCAGCTCCAGGATTGAACATGGTCCAATCAGACTTATGGATGGTACTCTGGGAGAGGATATAAGCCAGGACTGGAGGGACCGAAAGGAGGAAAAGATTGGACCGAGGAGAGGAAGAAGATTGGACCGAAGAGAGGAAAAAAGAAGGAGAAGAAGAGGAAAAGGAGAAAAGAAAGACTGAACCGAAGAGGAAAAGATGGGAAGAAAAGAAAAAGATTGAACCAAAGAGGGGGGAAAAGATTGAACCGAACAGGAGAAGACACTACACGACCAGCTCCCAGGAGAAGAAAGACGACGGTTCCAGACTCCGAAGAGAGAAGAGAGAAGTCAGTTCCTGGCCTCTGAGAAGAGAAGAAAGAAGAAAAGAAGCACCAGCGCCGCCCTCTGAGAAGAGAAGCCGAAGGACTCTGAAGAGACTGGGCCTCCGGTGCTGTCTCTGACATAGCCTGAAAGGAGCCCCAGAGGCCTAAGCCTGGTGTCTCAGAGGCCTGTTTGTTGGCCTAACCCAGCACCTCCCAAGGAGCTGCCGTCCCAGCTGTGTTCTGGGTGAGGCGGCCGCCGCCTGAGGCTGCAGTGAGCTCTCTGTTTCCCCCCGTTTGTACAATCAACCCCATGTTTGCTGTTGTTGTACCTGTAGCCTGAAGTCTCCTGCAATTGTGCACGCGGGTGAGAACCCACAGACAGTGACCTGTCCTCTCATCAGGCACTGTCCTTTGTTGTATTTGGCCTTTTGGCCTTTTGGGGCTTTTTGGTCGCTCTTGCCGCAGAGCCTGGGCATTTGAGCCCTGTTTCTGCCCGATTTCAGTTGGCGACCACGAAGGGACTAGACACCCCTTCTGCCCGATTTCAGCCCTACCCCAATTATATTCCCCACCCAGTGCTACATTTAGTGCTCAACCATAGCCTGGTGGTGGAGGCCCACATGAGACTGTTCAAGATATTCTGGCCGAGGAACTGACCTAGGGAAAGGGATCACAGTGTATCCCCACCATATTAACTTGGATGCCCACAGCAATGTAAGTAACTTGAACCCTTTATGCTGTCTAGAAGCTATCTTTTAGTGTCCTACTGACCCAGCTCATACCTATTACCCCTTATTGTCACCAGTGTCCCAGCCATCTGAACAGGTGCAAAGGCAGCAGTCTAAAATAATAGAGACCTAGAGACCCTGGGTAAAAATCCTACAATTATAACCAGCTTCTTGTAGGAGTATAAAGCCAAATTACTTTTTTAAATTTTTTATTATTTATTTTTATCTATTTTACATCATTGTTCATTTTTGCACAGTGTTCGCTTTCTCCTCTCAGGTGTAGTCCCTGTAAAATTCCCACCACCAATTCACCTGTGCACCATCACCATAGTCCCTTGTGCTCTTCCCTCCCCTGTTTTGATACCACTCCCTCCCCCTCCCCTGCAGAGTGTCTCTGATTTATAGTCGTGTGTTAATTTTTGCTATTATTTTTTTCCTGGTCTCTTATTTAGTTCCCCTATATTCCTCCTATAAGTGTAACCATCAGATATTTTTTCTTTTTCCTTCTGGTAAAGTCAAAGTGTTAAGGAAAGGAAACCCTCTATTACAACCCATAGAAAACAAAAATGAAGTTACAGAAAAATACATCACAAATGCTTGAGGGAAAAAAAGAACCTGAGAGAACTCTCAATCCAGCAGAACTGAGGGCTATGCCTGAGTTTTATTTTTTAATTTTTTAATGAAGTACCATTGTTTTACATGCTTTTTAATTTTTTGAAAGTATAAAATTTCTCCCTTCAGGTGTGGTCACATAGCTCTCCCACCACCATAGTCCTATACCATAATCTGAGGAGTTCATGTTAACAGTTTCAACCATACTTGCTGAATTAAGAAAAACAATGGATGATGTAAAAGAGGAATACAACAAAGACTAAAAGAATATGACACTGTTAAAATTAGAATTAATGGATGTAGAAATACTATAACCAAACTAAAAATACAATAGGGGACCACAACAGTAGACAAATGAAAGTAATGGGTGTAATTAATGAATTTGAATGTACAGTGGTGGAGAACACACAGAGCAAACAAGAGAAAAAAGAATTAAGATGATGAAAATAGTGTAATGTCTGTTAAGGATAAACTAAAAGAAATAATGTCCATATCATTGGGCTTCAAGAAGAAGAGAAAGAGAAAGGCATAGAAAAGTTTAAAGATGTAATTACTGAGAACAATCTCAATCTGGAAAATGATCAGATGTTCTGATCCAAGAGACCCAAAAAGTTCCAAACAAAATAATACCAGACAGACACACTTCAAGACACATTATAATAAAACTGTTGCAAGCCAATGACAAGGAAAGAACATTAAAATCAATGAAAGAATAACTTACAAGGAAACACCTATTAGATTGTACACTTCTTAGAGGAATCCTTACAGGCAAGAAAGGAATGGCAGAAAAAAAGCCACTCAGCGAAAAAGAATACTTTATCCTGTCAGGATAACATTCAAGACAGAAGGAGTATAAGGAGCTTCACTGAAAAATAAAATTGAGAGAGTATATCATCACCAGACCAGATATGAAATAAGTAGTAAAGGGACTATTGTAAATTAATAGCAAAACAAATCTAAATTATACAACATGGAAGAGAAGGAGAGTAAAAAGTTGGTGCATCAGAACAAGTTTGTGATCAAATGTCCAATGGGCCACAAGTATAGAAACTAACTTCAAAATAACCTTCAAACAAAAATGAATAGAAGTAACATAAGACAATGGAAATGAAGCCTAAACAAAATGTAGAAGGAAGATGTCCCAAAAAAGACAAAGTGATGGGAATGTAGACTCATCCACTCCTTATGGAAAGCATTGCAGAAGTTCCTCAAAAGACTGAAAATGGATTTGTCATACGACCTAGCAATTTCACTCCTAGAAATCTGTGCAGACACAAAAACACTAATATATAGTGTTTTTATAAGGAACCCTGTACTTCTATGTTTATTGCAGCACTATCTATGATAGCCAAGATATGGAAACAAACTAAATACCCCAAAAGAGATGAGTGGATCAAAAAGATGCAGTATTTATACACAATGGAATACTACTCAGCATTCAAATAAGATAAACTCATGCCATTTGTGGCAACATGGATGGAGCTGGAAGGGATTATGCTAAGCAAAGCCAGAAGGAGAAAGATAAATAACAGCTGGTTTCACTTATATGTGTAATACAGAGAAACCAAACGAAGGGTCAAAGACAAACTTTAAAACCAACCCTTGAGGAGTCTCCCTGGTGGCGCAGGGATTAAAGTCTCAGCACTATCAAGCTATCACAGGCCACTACTGCATGAGTTCGATCCCTGGCCAGGGAGCTAACCCACATAGCTCCGCAGGCCTCTCCTGCCTCACCTGTTGCTCCCCTTCACAGTGTATTTCAGTGGATCTGCTTGTTCTGCTCCCCACTCTGTTTCTGGTGAATCCTTTCATTCCATGCCTCTGGCCTAGACCTCAGTTCTAGTATGCATAAATAAATAAAATAAATCTTAAAAGGAAAAAAAAAAACCCTTGAAAGCTGATAATAGATCTGAGGCCTCCAGGAGGGGAGAGGGAGGGAGAGAGGGAGGGGAGGAAAGAAGTGGGGGGAAGATCACAATGGACTATGATGGCGGACTATGGGTGCTTTGGTGTTGGGAGAGCTAATGATGACCACACCTGAGGAGAGAAATGCTATTCTGTCAGAAAAATCAACAAGGATGTAAAACAACAGTACTTCATTTAAAAATGTTTAAAGGGAAAAAAAGAGAAAGACAAAAAATTTTACATAGCAAAATGACAAGTGCTATGTCTCAATAATCACCTTAAACATAATGGCTTGCATTCACCAGTCAAAAGGTAAACAGTGGCTGAGTAGATTTCAAAACAAAGTTCAACCTTCTGCTGTTTATAGGAAACTCATCTTACCAACAAAGGCAAGCACTGACTTGGAGTTAAATGCTAGAAGACAATCCTACAAGCAAATGACAATCAAGAAAACTTAGTAACAGCTATACTTACATGAAATTTCCAATTTAAAAAGAGTGATAATGAGTGATAGAGATGGTCATTACATTATGATTAAGGGCCTAATACAACAAGAAGCAATATGCTTATAAATACATATGTACCAAATGATGGTGCCCCAAGATAAAAATAATTATTAATAAAACTAGAGGGCCTCCCTGGTTAGTTAAGCGTTGCGCTGTGGAGCTATTGGCAGTGGCAACACGAGTCTGATGCCTGGCAGGGGGAGATTCACACATGGCGTGGCAGACCTCTCCTGCCTCGTCTGCTGCTCCCCTCAGCAGTGTATTTCCATCGATCTGCCTGTGCTGCTCCCCACTCTGTCTCTGGTGAACCCTCTCGCCGCCCCACATCTCTGGCCTGTACCCCAGCTTGTATGCATAAATAAATAAATCTTTAAAAAAAACCTGGAGATACTGATAATATAGTAATACTAGGGGATTTTAATATTTCACCAACAACTATGGACAGATCAACAGAAGAGAGAATAAATAATGAAACAATAGCCTTAAATGAGGAACTAGACCAGGTAAGCTTAACAGACATCTATAGAACACTCAAAAGCTACTGCATATAGTTTTTTTTTTCAAAAATGCACAGGGCACATTTTTAAGAATAGACCATATCTTGGGACGTAAGTCAACTATCAATAAAATCACAAAGATCAGAATTATACTAAACAGTCTTTCTAGAAACCAACTATTAAATAAAAAACTGGAAAAACCTCAAATACATGAATACTAAACAACATGCTCCTTAGCAATTGGATTGAAGAGAAAATTAAAGCATAAATAAAAAAATAACTTGACACTAATGAAAATGAGAATACAAATTATCAGAATTTATGGGATACAGCAAAAGAGGTCTTAAGAGGGAAGAAAATCGAAATACAGGCCCACATTAAATAGCAAGACAAATACCAAATAAACAATTTAATACTCTACCTAAAGCAACTTCAAAAAGTAGAACAAGACCAAAGTTATATGATGAAGGAAGTAATAAAAACAAGAGCAGAATAAACAAAATAGAGATCAAAAAGACTATACAAAAGGTTGATGAAACTAAGCATTCGTTCTTCAAGAAGATGAACAAAATAAATAAAACTCTAGCTAGGCTAACAAAGAAAAAGGGAGAGCAAGCATTAATAAACAGAATCAGAAATGAAAGAGGAGAAATGACCAAGCATGGCATAGAAGTACAAAGAATCATAAGGATTTACTATGGGCAATTAAATGCCAATAAATTTAATAACCTTGGGAAAATGGACAAATTCTTAGATTAATATAGTTTACCAAGACTAAACCAAAAAGAAACAGAAGAGTTGATTAAGCCTGTCACAAGGATGGAAATTGAAAATGCAATAAAATTCTCTCCAAAAACAAAAGCCCAGATGACTTTACAGGTAAATTCTATCAAACCTTTAAAGAACTTATGGCTATTTTGCTTATATTATTTCTAAAAATCCAGAAATATAGAAGGTTCCTAATACATTTTATAATGCTAAAAACCAGATAATCCCAAAACCAGATAACGACAACACAAGAAAAGTACAGACCAATATCCCTCAGTGCATTGATGCAAAAATCTTCAACAAAATACTTGCAAAAAGAATTCAACATTAATTTGCAAGAATCATATATCATGATCAAATGGGATTTATGCCAAGGATACAAGGATGGTTGAATATATGTAAATCAATCAATGTAATATATTACATCAATAAAAGACAAAAATTTTGTATGACATCATGAGATACAGAGAAAGCATTTGATAATATTCAGAAACCATTTATTTTTTTAAAAGATTCATTTATTTATGCATACAAGCTGGGGTGTAGGCCAGAAGTGTGGGGTGGTCAGAGGATTCACCAGAGATAGAGTGGGGAGCAGAACAGGCAGGTCGACTGAAGTACATTGCTGAGGGGAGCAGCGGGTGAGACAGGAGAGGTCTGCTGCACCATGTGGGAAGCTCCCTGGCCAGTATTGAATTCCTGCTGCAGTGGCTCAGGATAGCTTCACAGTGCTGCACTTAACCCCTTGCGCCACCAGGGAGGCCCCTCAGAAATCATTTATTATAAAAACTCTAAACAAGATGGGAATAAAAGCAACCTACTATAAATAAAGGCCATGTATCACAAACCTATAGCCAATACAATACTTTATTGGTGAAAAACTGAGTCCCTTTATGATTAGGAAAAAGACAAGAATGCGTACTGTCACCATTTATGAATATTAGAGGGGGCCTCCCTGGTGGCGCAACAGGTTAAGCATAGCACTGTGGAGCTTTCTGCAACTGTGCAAGTTCCATGCCCACTGGGGAGATTCCCACGTGGAGATTCCCATGTGGAGCATCCCCACTCTGTCTCTGGTGAACCTTCTCACTGGCCTGCACCCCAGCTTGTATGCGTAAATAAATAAATCTTTTTAAAAAATTTAGTATTAGAGATTTTGACTAGAGCAATCAGACAGCAAAAGGAAATGAAATGAATCCAGGTTAGAAGAGAAATGAAACTATCATTATTTGCAGATGACATGATACTATACACAGAGAACCCAAAGTGAATACAGCAAGGTGACAGATTACAAAATCAGCATACAAAAATCTTTTGCATTTTTAATATACAAACAATAATAAGAAAAAATTATGAAAATAATTCACTCACAATCACATCAAAAAGAATCAAACACCTAAGAATTAATCTAACCAAGGAGGTGAAGGACTTATACAATGATATACATCATGACATAAGGAATGGAAAAGACATACTGTAAGCAAAATCCTCTTCACTCTTTTTTCTCTCCCACTTACTTGACCTAACTGGAGCCCAGCTCACCTCTAGTATATATTAAAACCACACTTTTAAATTCTATTTTAGGCCCCATAATATGGTGGAATAGAGAGACTTGGATCACCTTTTGCCCTAAACACAACTATAAAGAAATATTTGCTCAAAAAAAGATTGGAAGTTCCCCAGCAGAATCTCAGTATTTTCCCTTGGATGGTTTACACTAAAGTCGGTGGCTTGCTGCAGGGAAGGAGAGGAGAGGAGGTGAAGGGAATCACAGTTAGGAAAGTGGATACTCCAGCCTGTAGAACAAGTTGGAGGATGGCCATCCACACTGTAGTGCATTTTACCTGAGGGACTTTTCAGAATAGAAGTGCACGTATGTGCAGGTGTGGAACTAGCCTTGGTTGTTAGGAGTTCCTCAGTTGGCAGAGGCAAGAAAAATTCCCCCTGCCTCACTCCCAGTGGAAAGAGAACAAAGAGGCATCAGCAAGAGCCCTCACTAGACTTAATCTCAGTTCCAGTGGTAGTGAGACGAACAGGTAAGAGAGGAATCTCACCACTCCCTTGGAAAGATACAGCTGAGTTGCAGTACCTTGTAGTACTGGTCCAGCCAGTGGTAGTAATATAGGTCACCGCTGGGCAATGCAGGGCACACAGTCTGCATCAGGCGCCCTCTGCCTGGCACTGCAGGGCTAACTGAGTCCTGTGGTTCAAGCCATGTGGACCATGCCTATTCCTCCGTGCCAGCAGACGCAAGCTTGGTGGAACATGACCCATTGACAAATGGAGCAGAAAAGATGTGAGATGATAAGTCAGAAAAACTGAAGTGGTGAATGGAATTTGCTTTGGAAAGAGTAGAAGTGACTACCCTCACTCCTCACCAAGACTGAGCATTTAAGATCCAGCCTCCCATCCTGCCTCCATCTACCACCAGGGTAAACAAAGAAGAGAAACAAAAAAAAAAAAACCCGTAATGCCCAAACACACACACACACACACACACACATGCACACATACAAATAAAGCAACACACATGCCTAGGAAGCAAGGAATATCTGAACACAAGATGGAAAAGCAGGAGAAGAATAGAATATATAAAGGATACAGAAATAGAGGACCTAACAGACAAATACTTTAAAATAACAATATTAAAAGTGCTAAATGAAGTACTGGAAGGTCAGTCAAAGGCAGATAGGCAACTACAGGATCTTAGAAAGAAAATCCAGGAATAAAAAGAGTTCTTTACCAAAGAAATTGAAGATTAAAAGAACACAAAAAAGAACTTTGAGTAAAATGAAGACAAAATGGAAAGCATTTTAAAAAGAATTAACCTGACAGAAGAAGGAATTTCAGAAATAGAAGTTTCAAATGAGAAAAAGAGAGAAAAAAAACAAGATTTAGAAAACCTATAAGAAACATCAGACACAATTAAAAGAAGAAATATAAGGATAATGGGTATTCCAGAAAGAGAAGAGAGAAAAGGAAACCGAGTCCCTATTAAAAGAAATAATTGCTGAGAATTTCCCAAGCCTAAGAAATGAAATAAGCACGGATATTCAGGAAGTTGAAAGAACATCCAAATTTCTAAATGCAAAATAATCTGTACCAAGACACATCATTGTTAAATTATCAAAAACCAAAAGTAAAGAAAAAATATTAAATGCAGCTAGAGGGAAAAAGAAGGTAATTTACAAAGGCATCCAAATCATGCTTTCATCATATTTCTCTCCAGTCACCCTCCAGGCAAGAAGAGAGCGTAATAAGGTGTTCACAATACTAAACAATAAGAACGATTAGCTAAGAATACACTATCCTCCAAACTTATCATTCAAATATGAAGGTGAAATAAAGGCTTTCACAAACAAACTAAAGCTAATGGAGTTTACCACCACCAGCCCTGTCCAACAAGAAATGCTGAAAGAGTTCTTCTACAAGACAATAAAAGGCAAAACAAAATCCTGACAAAGTGACAATAAGATTACAAAATTAGAAGTATGAACAAGAATATTATGAATCAACAACAAAACACGAAAGGGAGGGAGAAAAGCTCAGAACCTGTGTAGTTAAATGTTGGTGAGTTGATACCTGCTCATAAAGAAATGTGAGAAAATATTTTCACATCATACATCCAACAAGCGTTTAATATCCGGGCCTCCCTGGTGGTGCAGCAGCTAAACGCTGCTCTGTGGAGTTGTCAGCAGCAGTGACGCAAGGTCAACGCCCGGCCAGGGAGACTCCCACATGGCGCAGCAGACCTCTCCTGCCTCGCCCGCTGCTCCCCTCAGCAGTGTATTTCTGTCAATCTACCTGTTCTGCTCCCCACTCTATCTCTGGTTGACCCTCTCGCCGCCCCACGCCTCTGGCCTGTGTCCCAGCTTGTATGCATAAATGAATAAATCTTTAAAAAAAATTGAATATCCAAGGTCTACAAAGAACTCACATAACTTGACAACAAGAAAATCAAGAACCCAATCACAAAATAGGCAAGAAAGCTAAATAGACATTTTCCCTAAAGAAGACATACAGATGGCCAACAGGCATATGAAAAAATGTTCAACATCACTTATCATCAGAGAAATGCAAATCGAAACAACAATGAGATACTTACTCCCATGAAAATAACCCACATCAAAGCAAAACAAAACAAAAAACCAAACAGACAAAAAAACACAGCAACAACAAATGGTGGCCAGGGTATGGAGAAAAAGGAATCTTCTTACACTGTTGGTAGGAATGTAGACTGGGCCTGCCTCTATAGAAACAGTATGGTGTTTCCTTGAATACTAAAAATAGATCTAGCAATTGACCCAGCAATTCTACTTCCAGGTATCTACCCAAAGATGCAAAAACACTAATTCAAAGGGATATACACACTCCTGCGTTCATTGCAGCACTATTTATAACAGCCAAGTTGTAGAAACAACCTAAGTGCCCAATAAGAAAATGTGATACACACACACACACACACACACACACACACACACACACACACACACGATGGGAAAATACTCGGCTACAAAAAAAGAAAGAAAGAAAAAGATGAACTCTTGCCATTTGGAAAATGTGGGTAGAACTGGAGGTGACTAAGTTAGTTAAAAAGGAGAAGGAAAAATAAGTTAGAAGTGAAATAAATTAGAAGGAAAAAGACAAATCCCAAATGATTTCACTCATATGTGGAATATAGAGAAAGTAAACAAAAGAACTGACAAAACTAAATCAAAACAAACCCTAGAAATATGACCACTGGACTGAAGTTACTAGAGGGGGGAAGGAGAGTGAGGGTAGGAACAAAGTAAGGAGGGAGCCTAATGGTCTATATGGTAAGGACTGTGAGTGCTTTTGTGGTGGGTGGGTTGTAATGACATACATCTGAGAAATATAAACCTATTCACCTAAATCATATATTGTATGATTGTTAACCAATGTTGCCACAATGAGAAATAAATGAATAAACAATTCTAGCTTCAAAAAACATGTGATAATTTCAGTAGTTACTGACAAAGCATTTAATAAGACTCAATATCCATTTATGATAAAAACTCTCAATAAGATGGAAGTAAATGGAATTTATCTAAATGTAAAAAAAGCCATTGATAACAAACCCACGGTAAGCATTATACTCAATGAAAAGCTGTAAAAAACTGAAAACATTTCCACTAAGAGCAGAAATAAGACAAGGAGGCCACTTTAACCACCACTGTTCAACATAGTATTGGAAATTCTAGCCAGAGCAATTAAGCAAGAGAAAGACATAAAACTGATGCAAACTGGAAAAGAAGTGAAGCTATCACTATTTGCAGATGGCATGATTACATACATAGGAATTGCAAAAGACTGCACCAAAACTACTAGAAATAATACAGTAAAGTGGCAGGATACAAAATCAATATATAAAAATCAGTTGCAAAGAAACAGGAGTGCAGCATGAACATGGGAACCAAAAGAAAACAAAGAAGTATGCGACCATGAAGCAAATGCTTTGTCTCGGAGATCAGAGGCTTGAAGAAAAGGATAGATTAAAACCAAAAATGAAAGAAAAGAAAGATCCCAGTACACTCAAGGAAAGAGAAGTCATCCAACACCCTTCCTGCCTATTCTTTCAATGTAACACACACCTGGGCCCACCTTACCACATCCTGGTTGATACCAACTTTATCAACTTTTCCACTAAAGCCAAATTGGACTCAGTGCCGTGACTGTTTGTATGCCAAATAAATAATAGAGAGTAGTTTGAAATTGGGGATTACTATGACTATATGAGTGGAACTTGGGTGACCCTGTATGAGGAAGACACTAAACATATATAACTGATTGTAATGACTGAAATTGAGAAAATAGGACAGAGATATCAAGTGGCTTTTAGAATCACCAAGAGTCCAAGATTTGAATGATTACCACGCACACCAAAGGAAACTAAGTAGAGGACTGCTTAGTACAGAGAACAGCTCAGCACAAGTGCTACACTGTGGCCACAATTGACCAGACCTTAAGTGAAGAATCTAAGATCACTGGAGTTCCCATCATGTACATTTCTAATCATAGATACAGATGATTATGGAGGTCTTGATTCTATTTCTTAAACAACCAAGTTCCTCTCCC
Organism: Scalopus aquaticus; assembly: GCA_004024925.1. NCBI lineage: Eukaryota > Metazoa > Chordata > Mammalia > Eulipotyphla > Talpidae > Scalopus > Scalopus aquaticus. The sequence continues at coordinate 80,530 of PVIJ01006557.1, forward strand.
TACCTTCAAACAACTTTCTCTGCCACCAGTTCATTAAACATGAATAGCATGAATTGTTGTTATTCCACTCTATTCCTTCTGTTATCAGCTGAGTATGGTTAAATACACTCACTTTCTGATGTTTTGAAAATGACACTTTGTATCATTTAAAAATTTGTTGCATCTTTTTATAAATCAGGTAATTTCTCACAGAAAAATCAGTTGATTTCTGTATGCAAATGATGAACTTAAAATTTATTTTATTTATTTATTATTATTATTTTTTACATTTGCTTCTTTTCTCAGGTGTAATCTCCATAGAATTTCCACCACCATTTCACCTGTGCACCATCACCATAGCCCCTTGTGCTTTTCCCACCCTCATTTTGATCCTTCTCCCTTCCCCTCCCCTGCAGGATATCTGATTTATAGTTGTTCATTTTTATTTTGTGGTGTTGTGTTTTTCATTGTTACTATTTTTTTTAAATTATTTTTAAGTACCATTTACAATCACCAAAAAAGAATGAAATACCTGGGAATAAACCTAACAAAGGAGATGAAGGACATATACATTGAAAACTATAAGACTCTGTTAGAGGAAATAAAAGAAGACACAAAGAAATAGAAAGATATCTTGTGTTCATGGTTTGGAAGAATAAGAATCATTAAAACAGCCATATTACCTAAAGCAATTTACAGACTCAATGCAAAAAAAAAAAAAAACAAAACTATCAAAATCCCAAAAGACTTTTTTCAAGAAAATAGAATAAACAATTATAAAATTTGTATGGAACCACAAAAGTCCCCTGATAACCAAAGTAATCCTGAGAGAAAAAAAGAAAAATAGAGATATCACACTCCCTAACTTTGAACTGTACTACGCAACAACAAAAATCAAAACAGTATGGCATTGAAATGAAAACAGAAACACAGGGTCTCCCTGATGGCGCAACGGGCTACGTCACAGCACTAGAAGCTATCCAGAGCCACTGCAGCATGAGTTTGATACCCGGCCAGGGAGCTTCCCACATGGCGCAGCAGACCTCTCCTGCCTCTCCCACTGCTCCCCTCAGCAGTGTATTTCAATACATCTGCCTATTCTACTCCCCACTCTGTCTCTGGGGAATCTCCTCACCCCTCCCACACCTCTGGCCTATACCCCAGCACTTGTACACATAAATAAATAAATCTTAAAAAAAAAAGAAAACAGAAACACAGACCAATGGAATAGAACAGATACGTACAGTTAATATTTGACAAGGGGGCCATGAACATACAATGGACAAAGGAAAACCTCTTTAACAAATGGTGTTGAGCACATGGACAGCCACATGCAAAAAAAAATGAAACTATATCCATATTTAACTCCACACTCAAAAATTAATTCAATATGAATTAAAGATTTGAATTTAACAGCTGAAACTATCAAATACTTAAAAGAAGACATAGGCAATATACCACTAAACATTAACTTCAGAGTTGTATTTGGGGACACAAACCAGCAGCAAGGGATACAAAAGCAAAAATAAACAACTTATACCAAAAGAAACCATCCCGGGGCCTTCCCTGGTGGCACTGGGGTAAAGACACAGCACTCTAACAGCCATTGTCAGCCACTGCAGCATGAGTTTAATCCCCAGTCAGTGAACTGACCCACATGGCGCAGCAGACCTTTCCTGTCTTGCCTGTTGCTCCCCTCAGCAGTGTATTTCAGTAGATCTGCCTGTTCTTCTCCCCAAAGTCTCTGGTGAGTCCTCTCCCCACCCACATCTCTGGCCTACACCTCAGTTATTGTATGCATAAATAAAATAAATCTTTTTTAAAAAGAAAAATAAAATAAAAAGAAACCATCACAAAAAGAAAAAGGCAACCTACAGACTGGGAGAGTATATTTGACCATCACACGTCTGATAAGGTGTTAATTTCCAATATGTATATAAAGTATAAAGTATTTCAATAATACAATGACAAAAAATTGACAACCCAATCAAAAAATGGGCAAAAGACCTACAGGCACATATAAAATTGTTGACCATCACTTATATAAGGGAAATGAAAATCAAAACCACAATGAGGTACCAACTCACTCCTGTGTGAATGGCTTATATCAAAAAGAAAGGAAACAACAAATGTTGGTGAGAGTGTGGGTGAGACAGGAGAGGTCTGCTGGCCAAGGATTTAACTCAGGCCATAGCAGTGATAAGGTACTGAGATTTAACCCCTAGGCCACCAGGAAGACCTCCTGGGATATAAGGTTTGGGAACAAAGGAAGAAAAGCGGAAGGGGTGGAGGAGGCCATGTTGGGGGAAATAACTAATATAGAATTTATTTCATTTCTATTTTTTATTTTTAATTAATTTATTAGTCATTTAAATGTTGGTATAACTTTGAGTTTACATTTTACTCCCTCATACATACGCATGCTTCACTCACCCTTCATCAAAACTCCCATGCCAATGCCTTGTCCCTCTATACCTCCTCTCTCCTCCCATTCCCTCTGGTAACCAGTATACTTCTCACAAAGTCTAGGAATTGTTTCTGATATGCTTTTCCAGTATATGTTTTTATTATTTATATTCCATAGGTAAGTAAAGCCATCCAAATCTGTCTTTCACTTTCTGACTTATTTCACTTAGCATAATCACCTCAAGCCCCATCCATTTTGTTGACAAAAAAACTATTTTACTTTTTTAAATACCTGAATAATAGTCCATTGAGTATATATTCCACAGCTTCTTTATCCAATTGTCTGTCTTTTGGCACTTAGGTTGGTTCCATGACTTGCAGTTGTGGAAAGTGCTGCTATCAACATAAGAGGGCATAAGTCTTTTTTTATTAGGGTTTCATATTTTTGGGGTAATTACCTAGCAGAGGAATTACTGGATCATATGGTATTTCCATTTTTACTTTGATGAATCTCTATACTACCTTCCATAGAGATTGTACCAACTTGCATTCACACTCCCCTTGTGACTGAGGTTGAATGTGTTGTGGGAGGAGAGCAGTTAATATCTAACTGCATGTGATGCTGAAAAGAGTCCTACACCAATGCCTGGTAAGGCTGGAAGGTGTGGGTGGCACACAGGTCTAGAAATCAAGGTTTTACCTCTATTTTACATGAGGTAGATCCTCTTAGTTTTAGTACTCAGTTCAACAGGCAGAACAGTTGGTCCAGGAACCTACTGAAGAGAAATCCTGGTATGGCCTGGGTGGGAATATATATGTGTACCTATCTGTATGTGCACTGGACAGGAACAAGAGGCTGGGACTTTCCATATAAATATTTAATTCCTATTGAATCCAGTTGGAATTTTCACTATGTCTGTGAAATTTTCCTCCCTGTTTATGTCATTACAAATTAAAAAAAAAAGAAACCCGTGCTCCATAGTTAAAAAAAAGATATCACTTCTTCCAAACTTGACCTATAGATTCAAAATAATCTCAATAAAATGCTCACCAAGTTAATTTGTGGACATCGACAAACTGATACTAAAGTTCGTATCTAACTACAAAAAAAAAAAAAAAAAAACACCAGAATAGTCATCACCATATTGAAGGATAAAAATATTTGAGGACTGACAGGGCAGGGAGAAGGGCATCCCAGGAGCCCCAAACTTGCCCACTGTAAATAGGTTCTTCCATCTGCCACATCACAACAAAACATAGAAGACCTTAAGTGGGAAGAAACTTTAATAGAATTGGAAAAGACAGAGAATATAGTTTTAAATCAAGCACCCAATGTTACCCATCACCACGTGGGTAAAAGTCCACCCAAATGGGATTGACCCAAAGCAAGGCCCGAAAGCCTGCCACAAGTCTAAAACACCTTTTGGCAGGGACCCATACAAAAGGGTCAGAAACAGCCAGACAACTCTGGGAGGAAAAGAGAAAAATCAAAACCAAAATCAACATTGCCATAGTCAACCTCCCCACGGGTCTCTCACCCACATCTGTTTCAATCAGTCCAGGCCAGTGCAGCTTCTTTACTTGTTTCTCTCCTCCATGTGCCTCTTCTGTCTCTCCATCCTGCTTCCTTCCTTCTTCTGTCTCTTCTTCTGTCTCGTGTGTCTCTCCTTCTCTCTTCTTCAGCTTCTTACATCTCTTGCTCAGCTCCACCCTCCCTTGGGTGGGATTTATTCCAGGGACACAAGGATGGTTCAACATCCGAAAATCAATCAATGTAATCCAACACATCAACAAAAAGAAAAATAAAAATCATATGATCATATCAATAGATGCTGAGAAAGCATTCGACAAAGTGCAACATCCATTCATGATAAGGGCCCTTGAAATCCTTGGGATAGAAGGAACATACCTCAATATAATAAAAGTCATAGCCCACCACCAATATTATCCTCAATGGTGAGAAGCTGAAAGCCTTTCCATTAAGATCAGGAACAAGGCAAGGATGTCCACTCTCACCATTGCTTTTCAATATAATACTGGAAGTCCTAGCCAGAGCAATAAGACAAGAGAAAGATATACAAGGGATCCAAATAGGGAAAGAAGAAATTAAATTATCACTTTTTGCAGATGATATAATATAGAGAATCCTAAAAACTCCATAGAAAAACTACTCAAAATTATAGACCAGTTAAGTAAAGTAGCAGGATACAAAATCAACGCACAAAAATCAGTAGCCTTCCTATATACAAACACTCAGTCAGAAAAAGAAGAAATCAAGATAATCACCCCCTTCAAAATTGTAACCAAAAAAATCAAATACCTGGGAATAAACCTAACAAAAGAGGTAAAGGACTTATCCAAAGAAAACTATGAGACCCTATTAACAGAAATAGAGGAAGACACAAAAAAATGGAAAGATGTCCCCTGTTCATGGATTGGAAGAATTAACATTATCAAAATGACCATACTACCAAAAGCAATTTACAGATTCAATGCTGTTCTGATAAAAATCTCAATGACATTCTTCAAAGAAATAGAACAAATATTGATGAAATTCATATGGAACAACAAAAAACCTCTAAAAGCCAAAGCTCTCCTGACTAAAAAGAAAGAAAATGGAGGGATTACACTCCCAGATTCAAAGTATACTACAAAGCCATAATAATTAAAACAGCATGGTACTGGAACAAAAACAGATGCACAGACCAATGAAATTGAATAGAAAACCCAGAAATAAATCCACATATCTATGGATAACTAATCTTTGACAAAGGAGCAAAGAATATGCAATGGAACAAGGTTAGCTTGTTCAATAAATGGTGCTGGGAAAACTGGACTGCTACATGCAAAAAAATGAAGCTAGACCACTGTCTCACACCAATCACAAGATTTTTAAAACCAACGCTCAAAAATTGACCATAGATCTGAGGCATCAAGGTGGGAGGAGAAGGTGAAGGGAGAGCACCATGGACTATGGTGAAGGACTAAGGTGCTTTGGTGGTGGGAGAGCCATGGTAACCACACCTGAGGGGAAAATCCTGTACTATCAAAATATTAATGAGGATTAAAACAATTTAAAAAATTAAATTAATAACTTTAGAACTCATTAGAAAAATAGATAAACCTTGATGAAAAACTAACAACAACACAAAAAGACTGGTATCCAAAATACACAAAGAACTCAACAATAAGAAAACAAACAATCCAATTTAAAAACAAACACCTGGGCCTCCCTGGTGGCGCAGCAGTTAAGCGCTGCACTGTGGAGCTGTTGGCAGCGGAGAGGCAAGTTTGACGCCCGGCCTGGGAGATTCCCACATGGTGCAGCAGACCTCTCCTGCCTTGCCCACTGTTCCTCTCAGCAGTGTATTTCCGTCCATCTGCCTGTTCTGCTCCCCACTCTGTCTCTGGTTAACCCTCATGCCGCCCCACACCTCTGGCCTATACCCCAGCTTGTACTCATAAATAAATAAATCTTTAAAAATAAATAAATAAATAATAATAAAATAAAAATAAATAAAAACAAACACCTCACCAAAGAAGATAAGCAGATGGTATATAAGCATATGAAAAGATGTTCTACATCTGAGAATTGCAAATCAAAAACAACAATGAGATACCACCACCCACCTTTGACTATGACTAAAATCCAAAACATTGATAACGTCAAATGGAGCAATGGGAACACTCACTTATTGCTGATGGGAATGCAAAATAGTACTGTAACAGAGTGGTCCTCAGAAAAAAGGGTGTGTCCCAGGTTCCCTGTCCCACCCAAGGTAGGGTGGAACTGAGCAGGATATAAGAAGCTGGAGAAGAGAGACAGGACACACACACAGAGGAGACAGACCACACAGACAGAAGACAGGAGGAGACGGAAGCAGGATGGAGAGCCAGAAGAGGCCCAAGGAGCAGCGGGACTTGTAAAGAAGCTGCACTGGCCTGGACTGATTGAAAGAGATGTGGGTGAGAGACCCATGGGGAAGTTAACGATGGCTATGTTGATTTTAGTTTTGATTTTGTTCTATTCCGCTCAGAATTGTCTGACTGTTTCTGATCCTTATGTGTGGGTCCCTGCCAAAAGCTTTTCTAGACTTGTGGCAGGCTTTCGAGACTTGCTTTGGGCCAATCCCATTTGGGTGGACTTTTACCCACGAGGAGTTGGATAACATTGGGTGCTTGACTTAGAAAATAGATTCTCTGTCTTCTCTGTCCTTTCTAATTGTATTAAAGTCTGGTTTCCACTTAAGTTCTTGCATGTTTTGCATTGATGCGGTGGATGGCAGAACCTATTTAGATAGAACAGGGCAGGTTTGGGGGTTCTGGGGTGCCCCTCTCTCTGCCCTGTAACAGTACAATTGCCTTAGAATACAGTTTGGCAGTTCCTTATGAAACTAAATATACTTTAGCATAAGATCCAATAATCGTGTTCCTTGGTATTTACTCAAAAGAGATGAAAACTTATATCCACACAAGAACCTGCACTTAAATGCTTATAGCAGTTTTATTCATATTTGCCCAAACATGAAAGCAAACAAAATGACCTTTAGTTTGTGAGTAAATAAACAAATGGTGGTATGTCCAGACAATGGAATATTATTCAGAGATAAAAAGAAGCAAACTATGAAAAAAACTCGGAGCAATCATACCGCACATTACAAAGTGAGAGAAGCCAATCTGAAGACTTACTGTATAATTTCAACGACATGACACACTGAAAAAAGGAAAGTATGAATGATGGAGGAAACAGAACTTAAAAAAAGGGATAGCAAGATTTGAACCTGACCCACACAGGAGGTGGGGGTAGAAGGGATTAACATAATCACTTCAAGCAGGTGTAAGAGGCTATAGGGTGTGTAAGGAGTGTCAGGACAATCTCTGACCCCTTTCTAATCCGATATGATTAACAACAAAGAAACCACTCCTGGAAGGTGTGAGCCCCTCCTAAAGAGAAAACCGTATCAGTGAAATCTCTGCACTGGCTCAGGCAGCTCTCCTTCTGCCCACCTGTGACTATGCAGGTGCCCTTTTCACCAACTCTGTCCCTCTGCAAGGCAGCAGCCTTCCTGCCTGCCCATGAACTGTACCAGGCCGGGACTTCTCTTCACTGACCTCCCTCAGCAGGGCAGCTCTCCTCGAGGCTGCCTGCCTGCGACCATGCAGGCCCCTCTTAGCAAGCCTGTCCCTTTCAGGGCAGCTCTTCCTGCCCGCTTGTGTTCTTTATTCTTCTGTCCCTTTCCCTAATATACCTGTTCTTTATTTTTTTTAAGATTTATTTATTTCTGCATACAAGCTGAAGTGTAGGCCAGAGGCGTGGGGCAGTAAAGGATTCGCCAGAGACAGAGTGGGGAGCAGAATAGGCAGATTGAAGTACACTGCTGAGGGGAGCAGCGGGCAAGGCAGGAGAGGTCTGCTGCGCCATGTGGGAATCTCCCTGACTGGGGATTGAACCTGTGCTGCAGTGGCCCTAGATAGCTTCATAGTGCTGCACTTAACCTGTTGCAGCACCAGGGAGGCCCCTAAACCTGTTCTTTAAATATAATTAATGTCTCTGTCTGGTGAAGAAACTCTCCTGAGAAACTTGCCGTGTGCCGCTGAAAGGGGAGCTCTGGTAAAACCTTTCCCAGAGTGAACCCAAGGACCCCGCTCTCCATCAACTCCGAAAATCGACATCATGAAGACAATAAAAACATCAGTGGTGTCCAAGTGTTCAGGAACAAAGGAAAAAGGGTAAATAGGTGGAACATGGGATATTTTTAGAGCAGTGAAACTGCTCTGTATAATAGTGGATGCCTGTCAGTATACATTTGTCAAGATCCACAGAATGTAAAACACAAAGAGAATCCTAAAGTAAACTATTAGTTAATAATAATGTAGTTGTCAATTTTACCTCAATAGCTGGGGAAAAGAACAAAATAAAGATGTGTTAGAATGTTCTCATCAATTTTAATGAATAAACCACAATAATGCAAGATTTAAGTGCCATGAAAGACTGGGTGAGGTGAGAAGGTATATAGAGCGCTACACATTTTCTGTCCAATTTTTTCGGTAGACCTAATATTGCTCAAAAATATAAAGCCTATATATTAAAAAGGAGTAAAGTTTTGATATATGTTACAATATGGAGGAACCTTGAAAACATTATGCTAAGTAAAAGCAACCAGTAGCAGAAAAACATATATTGCATGGCCCCATTTATATGAAATGTCAGAATACACATATCTATAGAGATAGAATGTAGACTAGTGGTTGTCTAGAGATGGGGAGATGGGGGTTTAGGATAACAGCAAGGAGTATAAAGTTCCTTTTGGTGTAATGAAAATATTCTAAAATTGATAGTGATGATCGTTGCACAAGTCTACAAATAAACTAAACATTGAATGGACTGTGTAGTAAGTGAATTATATCTCAATAAAGCTGTTAAAAATTAAAACATACATGCACACACAGTTGTGAAGGTTTAAACTGCTCTTGCAAAGGACATATAAGGAAATGCAAACATTAAAGGTCCCCAGTGGAGAACTGGGGGTGAGGAGCAAGAAACAAATCTAACTCACACTGTACCTTCTCATATCATCTGAAGGTTTTCTTGGGCATGGTTAACATACTCCATAGTTCCCCTCACATACTACTGCTTCCAACAATCTTAACATCTCTACAACAACAATCTCCCTTTCTACTATCTGTCAAAATAAGACCAAAGATCTGGTCAAACAATTTTAAAGAAAGAAAAGTAATAAAAAGAATGCCAAGACCCATATAGAAAAGGACGCCATATCCACCAATGAAAAAGTTTGCAACCTTTAAAATTATGTCTGTAAATATTTTTTAAAGATTTATTTTACTTATTTATTCATACAAGAACTGGGGTTTAGGCTAGAAGGGGTGGGGGCGGTGAGAGGATTCACCAGGACAAAGTGGGGAGCAGAACAGGCAGATCTACTGAAATACACTGCTGAGGGGAGCAGCGGGCGAGACAGAAGAGGTCTGCTGTGCCATGTGGGAAGCTTGCTGGCTGGGAATCAAACTCGTGCTGCAGTGGCTGATGATAGCTTAACAGGACTGAGTCTTTAATACCTGCGCCACCAGGGAGGCCTTCTGTAAAGAATTTTGATGGGAAAACATTTATGTGAAAATGGCAGTATATAATTGAATACACACCATGATCTCAAACATATATTTTTCAGGCATAGAATAAAAACTAAAGACACCAAAATGCTAACATTGGTTGTGCTTGAATGATAGGATGTGTTTTTTTATCAAAATTTTCATCAATGATTATGTATTACTCAGAGGAAGGGGCATTAATTTTATCATTTGGGGACTTCTGGGCAAGGGTGAGTTCCCCAGGCCTGCAGTTTAGGCATATTGCCATCATTGTTTCCTTCAAGGCTCCTCTCTTGATTCCCTTGTTTGTTCGTTTTATTTATTCTCTGTAATTCCAATACCCCACTATAATTTCTTTCCCCTAAAGACAAAAATTGAAATATTTTTAGTGAGCTTTACTTTTAGCATCGGAAAAATTTTACTCATATATATCCAAACAAAAGAGTATGTATTAATACATTATATATGTTTATGTGTGTGCCTGTGTGTGTTTGTGTTTGTGTATTTTGAGGAAGAAGGAAGTGTCCTTTCTCGGACTGGCATGCTAGTTCTGGGCCCTCCATCATCAAGTTGCCCCCTTCCTTTCACAGCACGGCCCCCACCGGTCCCTCCTCTAGGCCAGGCAGCCCTCGACCTGCCGCTCATCTACCGGCCCTTTGCACAAGCCATGTTCCAATTTGCTTCTGAGCCTTGGCTGGTCCCCTTTCGTTGTGCCTGACACGTCTATTAGAGTCCTGTCTGTGTTGCTTATTAAGTGCCTAAACTTGGGTGAGTCACTTCCTCTCTAGGAGCCTCCGGTTTTCAGTGATAAAACAGGACATTAATAAGTTCCACATAAAGCAGCAGCTTTGAGTATTAAGAAATAGGAGAGAGACACTTGGGGGATGGGGGGATGGGGAGGATAAAGGCACAAAATGGAGTAGAAAAGGACACAAGGTA